>JAJKFJ010021509.1:0-14153 GCA_027382625.1 Tetmemena sp. SeJ-2015
TAATACTCACCACAAAATTTTTTATTTTATAGCTCTCGAGTGGTGAGTTCATTGCCTTAAAGGTAGCTATATTAAATAATTAAAAGCAAATTTTTGACAACTTACTTAGCAATAATTTTGTTTGTAAAAACATTTAACTCACAATATACATTATAGTTCTTTATTTTTAGATTATCAGAAATAATACAGATTAATATTGATTATTGATTGATTGACTAATTTTATTTTTCTTGAATTAAATTTTTGGGTTAATGCCAACCTGGCTACTTAATAAATTATTTTATTTAAAAAATTAAATAAAATGATTATAATAGAAAAATTTAAAATTCTTTGAATAAAATAATAAACTTATTAGAAGCTAAATTTCAATAGGAATTTATCTTTTATACTTCCATGTTGATTACACCTATCCTATTCTAATTTTTTTAATTTGAAGCACTCTTTTTAAATTAAAGTAATTTAGGAATACTCAGAGCAATGAGATCAAGAATTTTGAGAAGCATCATCTCAACATTCACTGCTTTTTTTTAATTTCTCGAAATCAATTCCAATTATTTATTTAAAATCAAAATTAAAGAAGTTAAATGCTACAGAAAAGGAGTTAATTTTACTTCCTCAATAATAGAGAGCTTGACTTATCAAAGTGAATAAATGACTATTATTTTAATATCATTTTAGCAATTTAATAATGATTGCCCAGCAAACTATAAGATTGTTCGCCTCAGTTGATCTTAGAGCAAACAGTCACACTGCAAACTTCGCTCAGGGAAGCATCTTGTCCATCTACGATTTGCAGACTGAGGAAAGTTAAAATAGAATTATAACTATATATTTAATAAGGAATGGGTGTACCACTTGCACTTCGAAGCCAAAATTGTCAAGGTTATTGAAATGAATGTCCGTGATAAAAATCAAATTTTAAATTCAAAGTAAAATAAATTTTTAGATTCAGAGGCAGATACAGATAAATACCATGAAGAATTAGTGGTGTGGACTGAGGACAGCAGACTCTTTAAGATCAACTACCCCGATGAGATGTCAAATGATAACCCTCCCACCTTTGAAGAGATCTTAAATGCAACTAATGAGGGACACGAGATTGTGGAGATTGGCTACTCTCAAGAGCACAAGAATCCCATTTACTTCTTACTTAGACACACTGAGTCCTCTTAAGTATATAATCTGATCATTTGATAAAATTTATATTGTTTCTCTGAGATGATAGTAGCAGCAATAAAAATAAAAGGGGGGGGGCCTTTCCTCGTCATCCACTTTTTTATGAAAATATGAAAAATCAATATCTAACCTAAAATCAGCCAAAAACACCAAATTTTTAGTCCAATTCAATGTCAGACGGCTTTTCCTAATCATATTTTTAATTTAGAAAATCGAGCTTGATTTTGTAAAAAGTTTTAAGACAAAAAATTGTGTTTAAGGCAACTTGAGAGAAAGAAGACAATATTTATTAATAAGAACATTTGTTTTTCAATATATTAAAATAAATAGCAGCAAAAGCATATTATTTACAAAAGAAATTAATATGTTGAGATCAAAATTCCCTAATAAAGGCTTTAAGTTATTTAAAGGCTAAGGTCTTGATATTCTATGATGAAATATTTAGAAGAGAGTTAGAATAATAGGATTTCATAATTTATCATGACTTCAAAGGAGCAAAGCAAATTTAATAAACCTAGAGCTATATATATATATATCTTAATTTTAGATTATATTGTGATTATTTGGTAATAATAAAATAGAAAAGGACTCGAATATTGTGATTTGATAGTTTAGAGTACTTTGAATTTATTATTACATTAAATATCTTCAACTTGTGAATGCATCGATTTTTCAATATTCTACTGTCATTCCTTTGCAATTTAATTTTTGTGAAAAGAAAATTTCAGTAAGGTCCTAAATATTTTCTAAATTAAAGAATATGAGTAGAAAAGACCTTTTGGATTTGAATTTTTGGGCCAAAGATTTGTTATTTTTGGCTGACTTTAGGCTAGATAGAGATTTTTCATATTTTCATGAAAAAAAGTGGATGACGAGGAAAGGCCCCCCCCCAAATAAAATGTTACCTTAGACTAATATGTACACGTACGAGGAGGCCTTCGTAATTTAAATAAAAGTTATTCTTAAAATATTTCTCAATTCTTGGAAACTATGAGAAAAAGAAATGTAGCTTGAAAATAAATTAATAAACTTAATAATTTAATATAAATCTAAAAAGAGAACATAAAAATAATTATGGAACGAATAAAGCAGAACTTAATTCAGATTCAACCCTCAATCGGTGCCATACTAGAAATGTATTCTAAAAAGTATTTGAGAAAATTTTTTATTCTTTACTCAATTTTTTTACTCAAAAGATTGGAGCAGGATGGAATATCGTATTCTTTATTTAATAAAAATTATTTAAATTAGAGTTGCTATGAGCTATTGAAAAGTGTTGTTATTAAGATTTATTTATTCTATCAAAAGGAATATTTTAATCAGAAATCATTCTTACGAGGCTATTCCATTTAATTTTTGTAAGTAGAATAATTAGTAGAATTGACTATCCAATAATTACACCTACCAATATATAAATTTAATTCTTGAAGGCTATTAATCATCCTGAAGAGCAATTCATCTTGCTTCAGTTGATAGATAACGACACATCTACAATCATTCTATACTCATACAATAAAGATAACTCTTACTACAACAAGGATATTTACTTACAATATAGCTAAGATTTTAATAAAAAAGAGAATTAACTTAGATATTAAATTAAAATGGAATAAATCAGTGACAGATGAAGTGTGTCCAATTTGAATAATTACTAGACCATTCGATTCATCATAAAATTCTAAGAACTTTTTATCCTTGCAACTTTAGTGTGGGAGTACTCAGTCAAGAGTTATAAGCGACACAAGTTTTAATGAAGAAGATGAAGATAAAGAGGAGTGCGTGCAACATATTTCACTACTGAGAGGTGCTGTTAAGATGATTAAAGAAGAATTTCATATTAATTTTTGATAAGCTATCTAATAAGCTGCAGATCAGGAAGTGAATCTACGATTTCAACTGATACCATTTTGCAACTGTCCATTTATTATTTTATCTGATCACCTATTTTAATTAAAATTCCTAATTTATTATAACAACTAATTAAATTCTCTTTTTAGAAATTATTAATCATTAAAGTGCCTTTCATCGTCATCCTCATTTTTCATGAAAATATGGAATAATCACTATTTGGCCTTAAATAAAAAAACCCATTCTTTAGTCCAATCACAAATTAAGATACTTATTATGGTCATATTCTTTTATTTAAGAGAAAATGGGAGAAAATTGAAAGAAAAATGGTTTCTAAAGAATTTCAAATGCAAAGGAATGGAAATATAAATTATATAAACTCAGTGCCTTTATAAATTTAAGATAAAGTGCAACCATTAGTTCATAGATATCTTTACTTAAATATAAGCTCAGAGATTACTTAACTTGCAGAGCACTAATTAAAAATAGTTATTCAAAAAAAATAAACATCTAAATCTATTATTTTTATTGCAATTTTAATTCAAAGAAAACATGATAAATTAAAAAATTCTATTTATTCTATCTCTTTTCAAACGTAGTATTATTAGAATGATCTTAATTTTAAAGTTAGGTAAAACATATTTGTATGAATTTATCTTAATAAAAGTCTTTATCAATATCTTTGTTGGTTATCTAATATATTTAAATATTTGATCTAATTTCAAAAAAGTAAAGTTAGTCTTATATAAGATGTCCAAAGGTTAAAGTTTTCTATCACTATGTTTTATAAATTTATCATAGTTTCTCTAAAGAGAAGAATTTAATGTGGATAGGATTTCTGAATTTAAATTTGTACTAAAGAATTAGTGTTTTAGCTCATTTTTTGCTAAATCACGATTTTTCATATTAATATGTAAAAAAAAGAGGATAACGAGAATAAGACGCTCTCCCTTTATTTTTTATTCCTTTAAATCCTAAAGGATATTTTTAACTTATTTATTAGGAGATTTCAAAGATAGAACATTTAGACATTAAGAATAAGATTCATTCTGCCATATCCGACAACCCCAAGTAAAGGCTCCTACTTTTTAAATCACTTTCAAACAGAATTCATATTTTAATTTAGCAAAATAAGATAATGAATAAATTTAAATTAAGTTTAAATCTTGCAAATTAATAAAATTAATTTAGGAACATAACCATTTTACATAGTATTTTGAAGATTATGACTAGATTTTTACCTTATAAAGTAGAAAAATATAACTAAATTAGTTTTTGAAATATATTTTTAAATTACTTATAGATAAAGAAGACTCTCATTTCATCAATAACCATCTTAGATATTTATATAAATAAATACAAATAATTGTTGCTTATTAACACTTTGAATTGCAAAAATATTAGTATTATAAAAAAGAAACTCTCTATGATGCTTTATTTATAATAATTATGGTTTGAATGTGCCTAGCAAATCTTTAATAACAGCTAGTGGGACTAACATCCTCTCTATGGTCGTTGAAAATTTAGAATTAAATATAAATTACATTAAATAATTATTATGTCTATGATAGTGAAAATTTAATGGAAATCTACTACTTCCTCATTATATTTTTTTTCCTCAAGATTGATCATGAACAGGGAGATGGCTTGTAAACCAAACAATATATACTATAAACCATCTGTGATATCCAAATATAAAAATTATTTATCAAAAGATATCTTAATGTTTTTAATATGAAATAGATAGGAAGATTTTATTAAAAAATACTACTTTACTAATTGGACATCACAGGAACCTTCAAGCTATAGAAGCCATCATAAAGATTAAATTAATATATCCTACTTGCCCTTAGCTAATATAAAAATGGGAGCAAATTCATAGCTGATCCTGGGTCTTGAAAAGTCTCGTATCGGCTTCTTTTAATCTCAAATTATTTATCCTATGACTCATACACCATCACCATCTAATTTATTTTATCATTACTTTAATCCTTCCAAGCAGAAACCAAAACAGATTCTACAATGATATTGGAAAGGAGAATTACAAGATGTATAACTAAATCGATGATAGAATAGTCATAATCGGAGATAACAAAATGTACTCTTATGATGTAGTCACCGCCAAACTACTTCATAAATACCAATATTTATGAATAAACAATGAGAATTAAAATTGATAATTAGAGCAAATATTTTATAATTTTTGACATTTGAATGAATCTTCATGTGAATAATTCAGATTGCGATTTGAATTATAGATATTTGAATAATTTAAATTTGAAGGGCTACTCACAATTTAATGAAAGAGGATATGATACAATAATCTTTGTCTCCGACGATCCCAATTAAAGCAAGATTGATTAGGGTTCTTTAATTTTAAGGAGCATTAAAGAAATTGAATATTTATAAATTTGATTGGGAGCTCTTGGATTTTTATCCTGCTCATATGCTAGAAACTACAACCATGAATCAAATGAGCTACAGATAGAGCCAGTGTCCAAAGGACCTCCACAATTTCAAGCTCATCTAAATCCAAAGTGATTCCCACATTTATCATAAATATAACTAACGCTCAATCAATTTAATCTACATTAATAAATTGAGACTCTCGTCGAGTTCAAATACCCCTATAGCAAAGATTACTCTCTTTACTTGCATGTCAACATTTAATCTTTTATGAATAACAAGGACAGAAACCACTTGATAGCTAGAGATGAACTTATTAATTTATGATTAATTTAAGTTTAGAACTCGGAGTATTTTTCTACAAGCTTTAGAAGTAAGGCAAAGGACCCGAGGTCAAATTAGATATATTTAATTGGAGCTATTAAAAAATAAATATTTAAGACTTTTAAGAAGAGTAAATAAGTTTTATTGTGGAATAATCAGACAGATATCTGAGTTTTCTAATGAAATCTAAAATGACTATAAGTACAGATTGGACATGTTTTCTCCAAACTTTACCAAATTCATTTGGTACGACCCAATCAACCACTTTAAACCCTGATTATATTTTAGCATAATTTATTTAAAATAGAGGTTCTCTACGTCTCTATATAAAGTCTGAGTTTTTATAAATAGAGATCCTGATTTTTGAAGGTTTTAATTTATTTAGTGATATAAATTAATTTAAATGGTTTAAGGGAATGTTTTCGTTGAAGGACTCTTTTACAGGAGATTATTTTTGTTATTACTTTTTAATTTCATATTAAAGAGAGGAAATTCTAATTTTCAATAGTGACTTGCTTTTCTATGACAATGAATTTTATTAAATTATTAATTCTATTAGATATAAAAATGAAGAGAAGAAGGACGAAAGTCAATTATGATGATACTTATAATAATTTAAGACTGACCCCATAGAGTGCCATTAACAGATTGAGTTGGATTGACGAAGACACTATGAGAATCATTCACCTCAAAGAAATAGAATTCTTAGTTTTATTAATCAAAAATAAAATTTGAAAAGATGGGGATGAATAAAGCAGTCTAAAAGAGTAATATCAAATTAATTCTTGGAAGTAAAAGGCTAATTCAAGTAATCTAATTCCTTACTATTTTCATTTTATTATTCACTCACTGAAAGCAAATTTAATAGGGAATTACCTACAAATTTAAAGATAAGAAGCAGGATTTCAATGAAGGTAAAATCTGAATTAAATTTCTAGATAATCTTTATACCTACTAATAGTGGAAAAGAAACTAATAGGATAGAAACAACTTAGAAGGTTCATAATAACATCAATCACTTCGCAAAACCACACGGAGCTGTTGAAAAATTGACAAAAAGTGAATATGAGAAGAATACTAAATGATGATAATGATTATGAATGCGCTCATCATTTCTTGCTGTTAAAGAATCCTGCGAAGATAATTTAAATAGAACTCATATAATTATTGATTAGGTATCGAAAAGCTACATACAAGTTGTTGATTAAACCTTTTAAACTAACCATAGTAGCAATCACTTCTTAGCTATTTTTCCAAAAATTGATTTTAATTTATTATTAAAATATATTACTTTGTTCTTTTCTTACTTCTGATCATTTACATTACAATTAAACTTATATGGATATAATCGTGATAATTAATTTGTTTTATAGTTGAGATAGATGTCCAAAATTAGACATTAAATACGATGCAATTCAACGTGATTCCCTTATACAAAGAGCTCTACTAGCCTGAGTGGGAAGAACTCTACCATTTTAAATTATTATTGATAGTACCATTTGATCCATAGCAGAAAGAGCGAGAGTGACCCCATTATAAAGCTACAGAAACTGTATCAGGAATATAAGTCAGCACAGCACCTCACTCCCGATATCACTACGCAAGAACTTAGCAAACTCATGATGAAACAGGACTTCATGCACTTCAATTGCGTCTCTCATAGCTTCACATTCATCATTTTAAATAAGGCAGAAAAGTTAGTTTAAAAAATGAATAAATATAATTTATTAATATATTTAGGCTGTCTAAAATTAAAATGGAGTTTATTGCATAAAATTATTTTGCAATCCTGGAGTACAGCTTTTAATTTGCAAAATGGAATATAAACCAATTAGTTAATTAATACTTAGAAAATTAAAATAACTGCCTTACAGATATCTGAAACTACAAAATGGCAAATAATTTTAGTATGTGTTTAAGAAATACAATTTGAGAAAAATTATTCTAAAATTAGAACTAGCAAATAAATGTTGAAATCAATATATTAAAAAGAACTAACAGTCTATATTACCTTAGATTTATAGATATAAAGTACCTTTCTTTTAATTATACGTCCTCTTAGATAAAGTTATAATGTCATGAGGTTCTTATATATTTTAATACTTTGCTTTATTTCTGCTTTATCATCTTATTCGTATTTTGGCTTTATTTGTTTATTTATGAATGTGGATTTGAATGGGAGGGTTATCGATTGACAACATGAGCGAGAAAACTCTCCTAGCCTTGATCTACTCGATCTTCCCAGGTGGAGATACCGTTTTCCATTACCTTACAAAGAATGCTGATGAGCTTTACAAGCTACTCTTATTTCCCATTTAAGTTTATATTACTCAACTTTTGGCACATTTACTTTTCTAATATAAATTATATTTTAAAGATGAAAGTGAAAATTTTTTAAAGCAAAATTTGATTTTTCAAATTTATTTAATAAGAAGTTTCCATCCCTTATTTTGTCATCCAGATGCCAAGTCAATTAAGTACCCCATTCCTTTCATGAAGAATAAAAGTATCATAATATGATAAGAAAGTGAGAATGAGTTTTGATTAATTAATTTCTTTATTATAGGATGAATACGAAAGGTTGATAGTCAATTTAAACATCGTGATTAAAATAAACTCATTTAGTATTTAAAGTTTTCTCTTTTAAAATGATTATTTTGACCATTAGATTAATTCAGTTCTGTAAATTGAGGTTTCCACTGTATATTTCATTAGCCATCTTGGTTTTAATTATGGCTATAAATCCTAATTGTTATATTTTCTCAATGTGATTCTTATATATCACTAGTGATCTGTCACATTCATTCGTCATTCTGCTTTATTATAATTTTGAAAGGTATGTAGTTTTATAGTAAAGTTGATCAGATAAATATCAAACTGCGATAATCTTTAAAATTTATGAGTTAATGGGATTCGAACATGAGAAATATAAATTAAATTCCCTACTATTGCCAATTGGTTATCTGGATCCACCTTATTTCAAACTTTAATTGAATCTCTTATTACCAATAACGTAATCTATAATAAAGTTTTTTTTATTCACAACTTATTCTCACTTATTATCATATTATTGGTGTTTTTAATGCAGATTCTAATGAAAGATAACTAAGCGTCTTTCATTAAATATTGCCATCATAGAATTAATTAAAAGCCAAACATATATAGTTAAGATATGCTATTATTGATGATTACTTGCTTAATTTAAAACTGCCCAGTTATAAATTAAATTTAATTTTAGAGGTTAAATGCAAAGGGCGAAACACCTCTTCATCTCTGCATTAAGAATAAAGATATAAAATTGAACAATTTTAAGTTTTCTTTAATTAAGAATGGAGCCACGAAGGCAGCCAACACTTTCTTGAGATATCTTTCGCTCTATGGAATAGACCACCACTCTAGAGAAATCGCAGACTTGCTCCCAGAAATGGTCAGACTTAAGCTAGGTGATCTATTTATAAAAAATTTAAAATAAACATTTTGAATAATTTTAATGTGTCTTTTACTTCTACTAATATTCATGAGTAGATTTCTAGTACTCAGCTAGCTTATTTAATCTTCATATTTAATAATCTAGCATTCTGAAATTAAATCTTCGTTCTTATTTATTGATAAATAATTCTACAATTTCATAATTAATGATCTAGATATTTATCTGGAGAGCAGATTCCAGCAGTCTGCCAGCCACTAAAAGATTGAGAATATATTTATATTATATATGAAAATTAAAGAGTCTTTTAATTTAGAAACTCTACCTTAACGACAATATAGTTGAAAATTAATATAAAATCAGTGATTGGTTAAAATAATAAATGTGGAGTTGTAACTTCATGTCAGTTGAAATCGCAGATTCACCCCTGATCTGCAGCTTGTTAGATATCTCATCAAAAAATATATAAGTTTGTCCTTTAATAATCTCAGCAGCACCTCTCATTCAAAAGATATGATGTGCGCATTCTTCTTCATCTCTATATTCATCTTTATCAAAACTTATGTCGCTTATAACTCTGTGCTGAGCACTCCCACTAAAAAGTTACAAAGATAAAAAGTTCTTAGAATTTTATGCTGATTGTAATAGTCCAATAATTATTCAAATTGTACACACTTTAACTGCCACTGTTTTCTCCATTTCATTTTAATTACTAATTTAATTCTCCTTTTTATTAATTCACAGCTATAACATATTTTGCTTTTGGTTTAATTCAATATAATAAATTACTGACAAGATTCAATACTGCACATTCCATCCACTTGTCTATAATCCTCTATTTATTTGCAGTCAAGTAATTATTTATTTATCATTTTAAATTTGCAATAGTTGGGATATACAAGAGCTTATTAGTCAAGGCCTTGATTGTTTTATGTAGTAAATTAATATGATTAGGATAAAATGAACTACAGGAAGGTGTAAGTACAGACTCTCGATGTTGCAAATATCTATCATTATGATGATCCTCTCGAGGATTAGTTCTTACAAATTTTGTATGAAATTAATTCTAACTTAATGTTGAATTTAATCTTCGATGCACTTGCAAACACTGATGAATTCTCTTACTTTGAACTCAAGGCTGTTCAGGCACTTATCGATTTCAACTATTTTTACAAACATACTTATTAAGGTTCTATTCTTAAATATAGTGTCAAAATATTTAATAAGACACTGGATATCTTTAATATCACTAGCTCCATTTTTATGCGAGTTGATTTAACTATCCACTGGTGCAGAAATTCCTGATTAAGAAACTTTTCCTGCCCTATATCGGCTTCCACTGCGCATACTTAGTGCTGATATTCATCCTGTTTGAAAGAAGATACGAGGAGGTGTGGGTTTACTTCTACTGGGCAGGCTTAGCTGCCAACTGCGTCTTCGCCTTCTATTTCTTAGTAAATGAGTTGAAGCAGATCTCCAACGACGGCATCAATTACTTCAAATCTTTCTGGAACTACATAGACATGATTCCCATCTTTGGAATCTACCTCATCGGAGTCTTCTCAATTATCGATGGTATTGTGCAACTCGCAAAGCCTGAAGATAGAGTGAGCGGCACCATCCAAAGAATAAATAAATATGCATAATAATTTAATATGGCTCAAATATGATTGCGTTATCGGAGGTAAGAGATTTAAAATACAGAATTTTAGGAGGGTACTGGAGGAGTCCGGGTGGCCAGTTGGTAACTGTCATGAATTTGAATTATATCTTAAGGGTTCGAATCTCATTAAATCATGAATTTAAATAATATAGGAAATTAGGGAATAATCTGATCTCAAAGTTGAAGCTCTCATTAAAATCAAAATTTATCATCCAATATAACTATAGAAACTCGGATGAAAAGATTGAAATCAGAATCGGCACTGGAAAAAGTTATAGCAAGGATGGATAGGGATAGTCAAAGTGAAAATGGACTCGATGGGATTGGAATGTAAAAGTAATTAGAGAATTATCGCAATTTAACCATTAACAAAATACAATTAGAGAAATAGTAAAATAAATAGGTTAAAAGAGGAAAAATAAATAATAAGGGCTTAGGGGTTTGTTTTAATCTCTTTTTTTTAACGATCAACGATAATCCATTCGCAATCATCACATAGTAGTGTCAATTGTAACTCTGTTCATGTGGCTTAAGTTCCTGTACTTCTTCAGAATATTCGACAAGACTGGATACATGATCAGAGCTGTAGTGGAATGTGTGAAGGCTATGCGCTATTTCTTCTTCATCCTGCTCTTCACTATCTTTGCCTTTGGAAACGCTTTCCTCATCATCTCACTTGGAAATGATGGCGAAGCTAACCCTGACTCTGCTTTCATCGGAAACTACATCGACTCCATGACATTCATTTAATCTTATAAAGGTAATGTAGTGATCGTTTAGATTTAATAAAATGAACTAGATCATTATAATATCAACATTCTCATACAGAATGTTGCTCGGTGACTTTGACACAGGTGCTTTAAAATAATTAAACACTTTCGGAGAAACAGCCGTGCCATTAGTGTGGATTCTGTTCTTGATCTTCACCGTTTTCCATAATATATTTCTGTCTTTGATTCTTTTATTGCTTTAATTTTCAACATTATCGTGATGCTGAATCTATTGGTCGCAGTCATTTCAGACGCCTACGCTGAAGTTGCGGAAGCCGCAGAGCAAGCAATTACAAAGTAAGGTATTTCTAATAAAAACACATTGAATGAGTGAATTAATTTGTTGAATGTACCAGGAGAGAGCCTCCATGATTGCTGAGAACAATTATCTGATCCCCGAGAGTGAGCGCAAGTCCTATGCCTAGAAAGGGCAATACATTGTTGTAGTCACTGATCTCGAGTAAGAGTAAACCACCTCAGGAAGTGACGCCGTCATCCAGAGAGGAAATTAAAGTCATCAACATCAATATAACTTTCACCATTTGAGAGTTGAGCTGTTGAAGGGATCGATTTAAGAGAAGCTGTAAAATTCTAGGAAGTCAGCCGACGAGGAGAGAGGAATCCTTAAGGACCAGATCGAGCAGATTCAAAACTTCTTGATCTCAACTCTTCCCAAGGAGGAAATCAATTGTTCGGTCTACAAAAAGAAGCTCACTAGATTATAAAAAGAATTTACAATAATTCCATTTTAGAATGACCTTATTGTAGATGCAGCAGGTCCATCCTGGATCCTATGAAGGCTACGGTTGTGATGGCAGAAGATTTACTGGCTGCGAATCTCTCTCAAAAACATATATTTATAATCAAATTATTATTAAGGAGGATTTTTTATACTAAATTGTCAAATTCTGCATGATAAATGTTTGGGAAAAAAAGGAAAACATGATTATTGAAGAAAAAAAAACTTAATTTATTTAAT
Source organism: Tetmemena sp. SeJ-2015 (assembly GCA_027382625.1). Lineage (NCBI taxonomy): Eukaryota > Ciliophora > Spirotrichea > Sporadotrichida > Oxytrichidae > Tetmemena > Tetmemena sp. SeJ-2015. The sequence goes on from JAJKFJ010021509.1 coordinate 12,594, forward strand.
CATGAAAATTTTGACTCAATAAAGCTAATAAAAGAATAAATCTAAGATGTTATCCTTGAACTAGTTTGTTTTTCTAATTGTAAATTTAATACAGAGTAGGATAATGCTCGAAAGAATGAGTTGGCCTTTTGAGAAACTCTCTCTAATCCTAATCCAGTGATTTCAACTTAAGTTCCTGTATTATCGCTGATTGCACTTCTTCTTAGTTAGCTGGCACTCGATGCAATGGCTTTCGGTCATTGTCGAGGAGCCACACTTGCCGAGGGATACCTCCGTCAACAGATACTTGAACAGATATTCACGCATATTAGAACGAGCCGAGAAAAACCTCGGGCGCATAACCTTTGAGTATCCAGACAGTCTGTGGCTTGATAAAGCGATGAGTAATATTCTCGTTGTGCAGAATCTGGATACTCCGGACTAGAGCCTTCAACACATGAACTTAGTCACCCTGGCTTGGCTTGATTTCCAGGAACGCAGCAAGTGTGAGGTTAAAGGATCTCCTCATGAGTATAAAGTTTGACGAGCACAAGTAAGCATACTCTATCTCGTAACTACAGCGCGCCCCCCCATTTTCCAAGTAATCCAAGAATTTGAAGTCCCTCCAGAGGCTCATAATTTCTGAAGTCCTCTCGCTTAAGGATGTTGCCAGCAACTATTTGGATTTCTGGAGCGTCACTAAAGCTCCTCTCCTGATCTGAAAACTTTAATTTCCCTCGAGCTAGGAGAATCTGAGACTTGACTATTTTCTATAAGTAGTTGATTCTCTTCACATGCGATAGAATTTAGCTTCTTTTCTTCGAAGCCTTCAGCTTGAGCTTATTTGAGATCAGAGGCCTCAATTGATAAGGCTTCACATATATTGTATTCTGCTCTATTAGGAGAGCTCTCTCGAGGCAATAACTAGCTGGATATCTATAAATTATCAGAGATGGAAGATAACCTTACAAGTGGACTGTATCCTGCATCGAAAAGCTACTTTATCGAATGGCTGGTCAGATGCAGCTTGAGCGCTTTTCGATTATTAAGCCGCTATCTTGCTTATTACATACTTAGCACCTGTAATACCCATTCTACTTAAGCTAAGTGTAGGCCCCTTCAGTCCTGAAGTGAACTTGCAAATGCCTCTTGAGCTCAGCGGGCTTGAATATTTTAGTGCAGAATTAGCATGATTGAAGGACTCGAGAGCGGCTTCGCCCTGCTTTAGATCGTCGCACTCTTATCGTATGCCAAAGTTCTAGCCACTCTCCAAAGCCATCGCCGCCCTTCCTTCTTTCTTGAGGAATATTCTAGTCTGCAGCGGCACTACATTGTTGCTCAGCATCCTCGCTGGACGATGCCAATGGACTCAACTCTCGCTTGCGCTTTTAAGATACCTGCTTTAAAGCCTGTGAGGTAAGTTTCGTGCTCATATTTAATATGAAGCTTATTAAATATTAAATTCCACAGACATAAACTTATGTATAGCGATTATTAGCGAAGCAGGCAGGACCTCTCTGCCTCGGGGAGTGTAGCACTCTAAGATCACTTCAAAAAATCTTGAGCTGGCCTCGAGCTGAC
>JAJKFJ010021510.1:0-12368 GCA_027382625.1 Tetmemena sp. SeJ-2015
GCGTTTGACTCGCATGATTATAAGTATTAATAAAGAAATTAATTATACACAACTTATTTTCACTTTCTTATCATATTATGGGGTTTTGAATAGGGAGCGTTGAAGAGCAACTTGATACCGAGCCCTTCGCAGCATTCCCCTACTCTCTTGGAATGATGAGCTCTCAGGTTATCCAGAAATATTACCAGGGAGTTGTGAGGAGCTTTTTCTCTTATCGCTCTCAAGCAGGTTAGGATGTCCTCAATCAAAATAGCTTTCTCTCTGATCTCTTACTGCTCTAGTCCCCTCTCAGCGCTTATGACCACCACTGCAGCTAGGGTCTTCACCTTGATCCCTTCTTTTAGCAGGGTTTGGTTTGTGTATCGCTTGGCCCATGACATAAGTCGAACTTAGTAAGGTATGAATATGGTCTCGTCCAAGTACATGACAGTGCCCCCCTGGGCGAGGTGCTGCATCAATTATTGGTATGCATAAACTTATGTCTAGCGAATTTTGCAGAGCCGGCTCATAGGAATACGGTAGCCTGAGCGGGTGACCTTGTATGTTATCCCATGGCTGAGATACACCTTTCTCAACTAGCTAGTGCCTAATCTGCTATCAAGGTATTATCTGTGGAAGAGTTAGCACCTTTGAGCTAGCGAGAGGTGCTTCTACTAATCAAGAGTCTGATCGCTCAATAGGTAGCACAGATGCTCAAATGTGAGAATGGAGACAGGATGGACATTTTTCCAAGACTTCACATCTCGGCTCCCATTAACTCGGCAGACCTCAAATATCGAAGATTAGCTAATGCCAGTAACCTGATTGATCTCCCGGTACGTCATGTAGGTTCACGACTCGGCATGAGGATTTGGATTTCTGAATCTCAGGAATCTGATTAGTTAACTTATGTCGCTTTTCAGGTCAACTTATGTATGGGATTATTTAATCATCACTCATGGGCTTAATTAATTAATTTCTTACCTTTATTTAGTCCAAATTTTCATGAATATTATCCTTTAGTTTTGCTTTATTTTATATTCTTTTTTTAAGCCAAATAATGAAGGATAAAGAAGCAATTCATATTGCTCTATTTGCTAAAAATTAAAAAGTTATGGAAAGCACAGCTCTCAATTAAAGGTTTCATTAGTCTATAAGTATATGAGAAATAAGCTAAAATAGGGCAAAGCGTAAATTATGAAGTTATGAAAATATCAAGAATATAATCCAATAAGATAGATGAATTCCAAGACTTGAAGATATCAAGTCGTAAGAATTTGTAATATAAGATCATCTAACTCAATTTTGACAAAATAACCTCTATAAATCAACTCGAGCTCTTTATTTAAGACAAAAATTATTTTCCTTATTAAAGCTTTATAATTAAATTATTTCAAATTGATGTTAAAAGTACAGCTGAAAATTTAATGGAAAATCAAATTAATTTGTATTTCATGTTAAAATGGAATAAATCAGATGCTTTTAGAGTGTGTCAAATTTAAATAATTATAAGACCATTAGATTCATCATAAAATTCTAAGAACTTTATACCAGCAACATTTGTATGGAGATGCTCAATCAAGAGTTATAAGTGACTAAGATTACCAGATATTTCAAATTCAAGGAACCGCGAGCAACATATATGACTGTTGAGAGATGCTTAGGCGATGATTAAAGAAGAAACTCTTAATAACTTTTGATACGCTATCTAATAAGTTGCAGATCAGGGGTTGAATGTGTGATTTCAACTACCAAAAAGCTGCAACTTTTATTAGAGTCACACATTGAATTTTAATTATTATTTTAATTAATTTGAATTAAATATAGCTTTACAAATAAATAAATATAACTGCCATCCAGATCTCCAAAGTTTCTAGCTTAATAAATTTTTAAGGATGATTATTAAATTTAAATAGCAAAGTCTCCACTCTTCAAAATAATGGCGGTTTGCTTAATCAAAACTGCTCCTGCAATATTACAGCCAATCGACGATTTTAATTAAATTTTAAATCTGAAGTCTCAAATTGATATATCTATTTTCAATTAAATATATTTATAGATAATATAAAATATAAATTTTTTTTGGACAAAAACTAATAAATTAAATAACCAATCTTTACAATTTGATACCGCAAAAAATTTTATACAAAAATTTTTAAATAGAAGATCCTGAAATAAATGTATTGAGAACTAAATTATAGGTGAAAATTAAATTAAAAATCGGTTATGGTTTAGAATAAAAAATAGAGAGTTACAACTTCGTGTCAGTTCAAATCTGAGATTCACCCCTGATCTGAAGATTTCTATAGTTTTATTAATATTAGTTTCTTCTCAAATTATTGCCTCAGCTCCTCTGTAGCGAGATATGTATTGCGCCCTCAAGTCAATCAAAATTTCTACTCACTTTTAATTTATATCGCTTATAACTCTTTGCTGAGTTCTTCCTCAAGAAAGTTGCAAGTATTAAAAGTTATTGTTATTAGTTCAGCTAAATCGAATGGTGGATAATTATTTAAATTGAACACCCTTAAACTGCCTCTGATTTATTCCATTTTAATTTAATTTAATACTTAATTTTATTTTAAATTTAATTTTCAGCAATAAATATATTTTAAACAATAATTTTTTCCTTACTTTTATTTTTAATAAGCACTCTACATTTTCTAATTGTGTCACTTAATAAAGAGGAGCTATCCTTGACGCATAAAGAATAGAGCGAAACTCAGTTTATTCCACAAATTAAAATAATTAAAAATAATTAAATAAGATATATCATATTTTAAAAGCAAATGAGCCTCTTCTGTAAACTTGTACTTTTATATAATTTCACATCATTGATAATAAAAATGTATATAATATGGCTTATAGTATAGGATTATCATACATTAGGTGAATTGATTAAAAATTTCCAATTTTTTTAAGGTAAAAAAATTTTATTAATCATTTAAAAAAAAGTGAATTAATTGCTCTGGAGCGACTTTTTATAGTTTATAATTTACTTTTGCCCAATATCCGTTTTTCTCTTCAACCTTCTGCATTTTTTCCCAAGGATAGAGGAATCGTCTTCCAAGGGGGGGCTTGGGGGTTTATAACCGCTTGGAAAAATTTCCTCCCTTCATCATGTTCCACTGTTCCAGATCTTTTCCCCTTGATGATTATCACCTCTGGAAAAGGGAGCGCATAAAGAAGACCAAAGCCCTTGGCCTACGCTAATCCTCTTGATTTTCCGATTTTTCCATCTTAGTCGTGCTTAAGCTTTTCCCTTCCATGGCTGGGATGGCCAACTATTTCGCAGCTCTTGTTTTCATTTTCTCGCGAGCGTGTTTGCCTTTCTCTCTTTTTAATAGTTTTCAGCCTGCTTCATATCTTTTCCAGAAGGCCAATGACGCAACGTTTGATCGCTCCCCCAATTAGTGCTGCTTATTTTCGGGACTAGATACTTACTTCCCCTGTGCTCCTCCCTGCCTCTGTTCTCCAAACGGGGAGACCGGAATGTAGCGTGCTCTTTCCCGGGTACCGCCAATAAAAATTCTTGTCCCTGCAAATCACTGAGCTGTCCCGGGAAAGATGATCAGCCCTCCATGTCGTTGATGATACAACCTCCTGGTCCAAAGCATCGTTTTCAGCTCTGTTGCATCCCCCCCTTTTCCATGCCTGCATTTTTTTGCGGGGCCCTCCCTATTTCTGGCTTGGGAACTCTCCATTCCCCCTTTTTGACACCCCTCGTTTGGGGCCCGGCTCCTCGTTCACCCCGGGTTCCCCAGTTCTGATCGATTCTCTTTTTTTCTCCTCCTCCCTAGGGAGCTTCGCTTCTATCTTTGCTGATCCGTTTGCCTCCATCCTTAAAATTTAAATTAAAACTATATTTTAAGTGGGGAAAAGGGGGAAAAAATAGGCGACCCCGAGGGGTTTTTTCTTAAAAATGCTTAAACCCTTTCCCGTCCGGAAACCCCAAAACCACCCCTTCCCCTTTCGCAAGGGTTTTCCTAAACCGGTTTGAAAAAAAACCCCGGGCGGGGCCAATCCCCGTCTTTAGGCTCCATTTAAAAGCGCCCAGCCTGAAAAAGCTTCCCCGGGCCAAAAATCAAAAGCAAAACCAACTTGGTTTCCCTTAACGGGGACCCCTCCGCCCCACGTTATTCCCCGTCCCCCAACCCCCGGCGCCAGATTAGGAAAAGGGGCCCGAATTTTGGCGGCTCTATACTTTAGAATACTTTAAACTCCCCTGCCCCGGGCCCTCTTTATCTGGGGTATCGTTTCCTTATGCTGTAAAAGCGCACTCCCCGGGTGAATTGCTCTGCGCAAATTTCTCCAACGAGCGGTATATCCCCATACGCCTTGAGCATCTTTCCGTGGCCAAGACCATGAGGCAGCTCCTGGTAGATCCTCTGAACTCTTCCCCGCAAGTCGTCTGGGTTCCTGGATTAAGAGCGCCCGAATTTCATCTTGACAGGCGCAACTTAGAGGTATGGAATCCGTCTCCAATCCATAAATGTGCCATCAAACCGTACACTTAGCTCGCACTCAGTTTTGGAGAGGGAAGGGGCTCTCTACCAAAGTTGCGCATATAGTATCCTTTTTGTAGATCTTCTTATAGGCATCCTCATCTCCTTTTTTTAAATTTTTAAATCAGTGTGAAAGGGGGGGGGGTGCATTTGTGCACTTTGGCCCTTGAGAGTTCTCGAATCATTTGAGTCATCTTGAGGAGCTTTAACTTATCAAAAGCTCCCTAGCATTCGCTCAGTGCAGCGCCAACAGCCCGGGGTTCCCCCGAGGTCAGGTCATGTCGTAAAGAGTAAGGGGCCCTAGCTGGCTGATCTATGAGCTCCCCTTTGTCGTCCGCTTCAAATCCCCCAGAGGTCAAGGTAGCCCGGGAGCGGAGAAACCCGTCTTGCACTCAGGCTCCACTCGCTGCTGCTTCAATGTGTTTCGAGGGGGAGGTCTGAGGTGCTGCGGCTGCTATACCTTTGCTATGTATCATCAAGTGCGATAGTATGGTTCATGCCTGTGCTCTTTATTTTCCACTCTCCGTGGAGTGCCCACACATGATCGTGGAGTGCTTGATCCGTTGCTTCATTTGGTGGGCCAAAACATGCTTGGCGCTCCCCCACGCCCAGTGCAGCATTATATCCTTAACGAAGGTTTAAAAGCTCTTCTCGTGGGGGTTCTTGGGTCTTTCAAATATCCCTGGGGGGAGTCCGGCAAGTGGCAAGCTGGGGGCACTTCCTATCTCCATCCCTTTTTTCAAAGCCGTGGGGGGCACGCAGGCCCCCTCTATGTGCGTGCAGCGGTGGGGTAAGAAGGGATCGTTAGCGAGGAAGGGTTCCCTTTGGGGACCCTTTCAGAGGCTTGCCAGGGGAAATTACTGATAGGCCATGCGTACGCCCCCACACTCTCCCCAATAAGGGCGCGCGTTTCCCCGGCGAGACCCCTCATCTTTTTCCCGGTTATGGATCTTTGCCAGCCCTTCTTAGCTGCTAGCGCTTCGCGCTCAAACGTCGGCCCATGGGAAATGATCTCATGCTTGCTGAAGGGGGCGGCGACGAGGGCCCGGGGGGGGGTAGCGGTTCGTGGAGCTGGGGAAGGTCCCAAGGGGTGAGCTAGGAAATTTCTTTTTTCCTTGACTACCGATGGAGAGATTAGACTTCTGAAGTACGGAGGGGCAGTGGGGCCACTAGACTACTCAGCTGCGGGGGCGGGCGACCTCCTCGTTAAATCGTGGGAACTCCCGAAGTGTAGACGGTTAGTGGGGGGCAGAACCTGGTGGGTGGCTCGGGGGGCTTGGGCCCGGGGGCGGTCCGATCTTTAATTAAAGAGTGTCATTTTAAAATTTAACAAGGGGGGGGTCATATTAATCAGATCAATCGCAAGGGGGGCTCGGCTATGATCAAAAAAACAGTCCACCCCGTTACAAACCCTTTTACCCCTAATACTACTACACTACAGCCTATGGCCCCCACAACGAGGTTGACTGTTTTTTTCCAAGGGGAGACTTCCTGAATTAATTTATACCACTTACGCAATTAACCTCTATACTGTACTATTAGAAATTAGTAAAAAAGAGAATTAAAGGGAAGGGGACGGAAGTGCATAATAGAGTGTCAAAATCAACTTAAAATGTTAATAAATTAAGTGATTCTGGCTTTTAAATTTTCCAAGAGAGTAATTTTTACTAATTTCAGATTTTTATGATATGAACTATAAATATTATTTTTAAAATTTACTATTCATGATTGATTGATGTTTTAATTATGTTCTATTCCCCAATTTTAACTGAATATAATTTCGAGACTCTATATTTAGCTATTTCAAAAGAGGGTGTCCGCTTTATAGTAAGTCTTCAGATAGCAGGATATATTGAGAACTTATTTAAGTTATGAAATAATTCTTAAAAATGGTACATAGAGTTGCAAGATTCCCTAAAGTATGTTATAGAGTTTATCAATAAGTTTCCAGCAGTGATATTATGCAATTATAGAGAGAGTAATCTTGCCTGTTATATTCAGACTTGTCCTATTCTTCTTCTTCTTATTATAATATTCAAGTTAAGTTTGCAAAAATTGGTTAAAACAGCTAAATCACATTTATATAACAAGAAATATGAAAATTAACTCTTTTTCTTTCAGACTTAAGATCAGTGAGTAAAATAGAGTTCGGAAATAATTTTCAGGTCTTTTTATAAAATTTTAAAGGATAAATTTTGACCCTCGTCGAAATATTGAAAGCTAAAATTTCTTAATTTTCTTGCTTTTTTATCCGGTTTTAGCCAGTCCTAAACGGACGTTTTTCATAAATTATGATCATAAAAAGTGAGGGTGTGTGCACTTCCGTCTTCCCCCCCCCCCAGAATTAAATTAATATGATCTTTACAGAATTGTAATAGAAAACCTCCACTATTTTGACTTGTGGAGATTTTGCTGTGGACATGTGATTGACTATGATTTATGATCCTTCTATATCCTTTTATACGTGGAGGGACGAGATCTATTGGCAAACACTCAGTCATGCAGCTGGACAGCGAAGCCAGATGCTGTGGAACAGCGCCTTGCTCTCGGAGCGAAGCTACCTGATTTTTTTAAATCCTTTTAGGATGTTTTGGAAGATTTGCAGAAACCGGGGTCTTCTGCTCAGAGTGTAAGGTGGCGGGGGCGCCACATGTTTAATATCCCTATTCGGCTGGTAGGTTTGTGTGCGTCAGATAAGTGTGTCACAGCAATATCATTGACTTCATAACCTATCTTATCTATGCCGAGGGCCCTTTAATTCCCTTAATTATTAATTTTGAATTATAATCAAACCATCTAACCGAGAAATAATATGTCTAATCTATAATAAAAATAGGTTAATGCTTATATTTTTGTATAAATTTGCTGGAAAAGAATTTTATTTTTCATTATTTATACTACATAGCTACTAAAGCAGTTAACTGTAAATTTATAAATAATACCGCATACAATGGGGGTGCTATCTCTATCATAGAAGGGGATATCATATTTTAATATTCTTAGTTTATTAATAATACTGCTGTCACTGGAGGAGCTGTTGCAATAGACTCTCCAATACACTTATTGGAATTTTTATTTATAATTTAAATCAAGAAAAGAAATATTATTCTAAAATTTTCAAAATAATATGGCTGAAAATCTAACGGGTATGCTAAATAATTTAATAATAAAATTAATTTTAAGTGTCTTATTTATTATAATACATAATTCACAATGAGATAGAGCAAGCTATTTCCAGTACTGTATAAATTGTAATTTTTGTTGATAAAATAGGTAGATTTAAATGATAATTTGCCAAATACTCTCCCTCTTGAAGGATGTAACTTAGATAATTATAAAAGTGTCTAATATTTATTAATAAAAAAGATAAGAATAAATATGTGATAGATATTTGAATAGTACAATAAACTGGATATTAAGTAAACCACACCTATAATTATATTCCTTTAATTGTATTCAATTCTCCGAAAAAAAATTAATGGTTTTAACCTAGATATTGGGTCTTCTCAAACTAGAAGATTACTCTATTATTTCTTTCATTAGAATATTAGAGTAATTTTTTGTTTAATCACTAATAATTTTGCTATTAGAATAATTTTAGTATTTTATATGTTAAAAGATTCTGTTTATTCTTGCTAGACCAGCTCTTGGAATTAACTCATTAATATAAATGATACCGGTGTTACGTTACTTTCGGTTCATTTAGACTATACATATAATCTAAAGGAAGAATAGAATAGAATATTGAGCTTTAAAATAAACTAAACTTATTTGCAATCTTTTTTTCTTTTTTTTTTTAAAAAAAAAGTCGCGAAAATAAACTTGCCGTATTTTCTGGCACTTTGTGGAGGATTGCAAATCTTTTATCATTTTTCAAAACCTGATTTTATTTTGATTAGTTTAATTAGGAAAGTCTGAATTAAACCAACAAATTGTTCATCATTTTTCTCCTTCAAATATTTAAATTTACTTTATGAAATGTATTACATATTCATCTATTAAATTCTTATAAATAATAAGAATAGTAAAATAAAAGCTGTGACAGATTAAGAATTTTTGCGGTTTACATTTTTATATTCCGATCAAGAATATAATTTGATGCAACTTTATACTTTTAGCTGTTTCGGTCTCTTATACGAGTTATTGTGACAGAAGCTTGATAACTTTGTCAAATTCTTTGATTCAATGAATGCATTATCTAGGATAAGAGAGCCATAGCAAGATTATAGCAAAGAACCGCAAATTAGTATCCAATATTTTATTGACATTATCTTTAAAGCGAGGATTTTAGCTTTCATTTCAACATTCTTCATTTTAAAATCTTTTATTATGATTCGAATTAATTTTTGGTATCCATAAACTTTAATTGACGTACAAAAATTTGAAAGGATCCTGCCAATTTTCCTGTGTCCTATTTTCTTCAATAATGAAGATAAAAATTCTACGAGATGGCAATTTTTGATAATAAAGCTATTTAATTCAAATTATATTTTTGAGTCCTACCTTTGAATATCAATTCAAATTGATCATTTGAAATTATATTATTTAAAGTATTACGAGGTGAAATTATTATTTAATTATATATATTTATTGGAAAATTGGGGTCTATCCTACAAACCGCTTTTATTAATTAAATTATATTAATTTAATTTAGCTTAAGGATATCTATAAATTTTGATCTATCATTTAAATTCTATATATTCTGTAGTTATTTTAAAGTTTTGAAGGATTAGAAACAAGAGATTACTGAATTATAAGTCCTGATAATAATTGAAACAATATAAGAGTTGAATTTTTGATTTAATTCTATTTAATTTATATAAGAAATTTGCTTTTTATCTGAAAATGACTGAAAGAAATATGCTATTTATCCCTCTCAAACATAAAAATTGATTAATATATTAAAGAAAGTTTATATCATTAAGATGCTTATCATAAATATTTTATTATAGAAAAAATTAATTCAAAGTATTTATCATAATGCTATCATGATGAAAATTTGCGGGGGAGAACAAAAATGCATCCACTTTTATTTATAAAATTTTTTTAAATAAAAAACTCATTTAAAGTATTTAAGGATCTAAATCAGATTTTTTAGTAATTTCTCTAAGATCAGATAATAGAAAATGAGGAAATTTTAGTAAAAGCCTTTATGGTACATATGTCAAGTTCATGATATCAAAAAATCAGTAGTTTAAAATCACCTAGTTTGGGAAAAATTATCCACTGCATTAAAATAACCAGACTAATCGACAATTTCTTAGAACTCTACAAATCAACTTGTCTTTGCACGATATCCAAAAGCTCTACCAACCAAGCATGAGGGAGATAGGAATAGGAGGCAAAATAATATAATAACAACAAGCATATTAGCAGGCGTTAAGTGACATAAACTATTAAGAACTTTGATTTTGTGATAACCATTAAATCTATCTCCGCATGAGTGAGATACTACTTTTTTATCACCTCTAATTGAGAGTTGACTTTACTTACATATTTATTAGTTTATTTAGCCACATATTTATATGAAACAATAGAAAGAAAACGTAAAAAAATAATTTACCATTAATGAGGTATTAATGAAATATTATAATTAAAATTTTTATTCATATTTTAAATATTGGCTATAATTTATAATTCGCTATTAAGCTTTTTATTTTTAATTTTTCTTGAAGAAATTTTAATTTCTCTTTGACTTCTATTTAAAATTAGTACCTTCTAAATGATTTGGGCAATTCAAATATAATTTATAAAAATATTAATCACTTTGTTTGCTTTAAAGTCTAAAAATAGGATCTTTTAATTTCATATAAAAGTTTATCATATTTTTTCCACATTAATGGTGACTCAGATTGATACTAACTGATTTTAATGTTCAATTGATTATCTTTGTCTGATTTCTCTTATATTAAAAATTATTATAAATAAGGGATATTGTGCTTCTGTTCGATCCACCCTCAAAACTAAAAGGACATTATAAGAATTTTATAAAAATATAAATATATAGTTTCTCTTATTTCTTAAAAAATTTATGATCAGACAAAAAGAGTATAAAATAGTAAGAAAGTATATTTATTTTATATAAATATTTTTTATTTTTTCCAAATTGCATTTAACAACTCTATAAGAATTCAAATTTTAAAAATAAAAATTTAATAGAGGATGAATTTCTAAAATATAGAGAAGGTAAGATTAGTTAATTTTAAGTCTAAATTAATTTATATATATTTTTAGCTTTAAACTGAGTGGAAAGAAATGTCCCTTTTAAAATTATTATATTTCAGCAACAAATAATCGAGCTTACAAAGCAGGAGGTTTTATCTCAATGATTAAAAAAACTATCAATGCCAGAAATTAGGTTTAAAAAAAATATAAATAATAAAATATTTGCTATTTTATTTTGTTTAATTAGAAACCCTACAAATAATAAGAAAGTGAGAATATGGTTTTAATAATTAATTTCTTTAGTATAGGTTGAATATGAAAAGGTGATCGAGGGTAAGAACAAAATTGATCTCTAGGGAGGGGAAGGAAGTGCAAGTTAGAGCTTTAATATATTATGAGTGTTTATATATGTCTGTTTAATTTAAATGGTGGACATGCCAACCTCTATTGAATTGTCTCGGCAAAGTATCTATAGTATTCACAGGCAATCTTGAGGAAGCAACCCTGACTCCCTTAGTTTTAGCCTCCTGGAGTGTTTGCCTTTGAGTTTTAGTTCATTCCATATCTTGAATATCTTCATCTTTCTTGAGATAGGTTCCTGGTGCTTTCATTGTGTCTGATTCATCTGCTTCAAAATTGAGAGTTCTGTTAGAGATGATCAAGTTCTTAAATTAAATGCTCAAGAGATTTCTCATCTTGTTCAAGCAAGTCTTTGTTTCAAGCACTTTGGAGGTAATTGCACATGTCATCATTCTTCCAGCCTTGAGTGTCTCTTTAACCTAGGAGGTCTTCTCTTTCATCTTGAATTTTACTAGTGTCTAAATTCAAAAATTAATTAATTCAAATAAGCTCTTTTACTAGCCTCTTCCTTCCCCTCCCTAGAGATCAATTTTGTTCTTTTCCTTGATCACCTTTTCATTTCAACCTATAATAATTATATTATATTTTCAGCTTCCATTTTGTAGAAAATTTTTCAGTTCCTTCAGTAACATGATGAAAAAAGAGGATTAACTTAAAGTTTGTAATACTACTTGTGAGTACAATTAAATTTTTTTGAATAAAAAGGATACAAATATTTTTTTAAAAAAGGTTAAGTGTAATTATTTACTATAATCAGCAGCTATTGAAGTATGTATCCGACTAGTATAAGCAAAATTTTTTTTCAAGATTGTCTAAAAAATAATGGTAACTTATTGAAAAGATAATTTTTAACTATGAATGGAAAGATTTTGTTGACAGTATTATAAAAATGCTTGTCAAACGCGAAATTACTCAAAAATAACAACATTATCTATCAAATCTCAGTAAAATTTTGACTCTAAAGTAAGGATGTAATCACACTACTCAATAGTAATAGGCTGCTCTCACCTCAGGCGCGCACTATACTCTCACATTTGAAAGTTGCTTTGCAGATGAGAAAGTTAGGAGTTGCAGCTGTTCTAGACTTTAAGTTTCAAGAGTGCCATCAATTATTTGATTGATCCAACTCTTCGCCATAAGGCACTTCAGTTTGGATAGCCGCGAAGATTTCCATAGATATTTCCCTTATTCAAGTCTCTCGTAACTGTAAAACATCTATGTTGAAAAGGCATAACGTACAAACTGTGAATGGTGAAAAAGGGTTTTTTTTAGGGAAATTATAAACCCTTTTTTATAATAAAACTAAAAATTTTACACTGCTCAGGGTGAGAGGGATAGCGTGAAGTTTGTTTTTGTGCA
>JAJKFJ010021511.1:0-13279 GCA_027382625.1 Tetmemena sp. SeJ-2015
AAAAAGGGGTTCTTTTTACCAATTTCCTTCTTTCCATGAAGGTTTGTTTGAACACGCTTCGTCGCACATACAAACAAAAACGCTTTCCCTTTCCACACCTGAGCAGTGTAAATTATTTCAGTTTAATTTAAAATTTAAAAGGGGTTTATTTAAAAGTCTATAACGCGTTTTCACTCGATTCAAAAGGTTTTTACGTTATCCATTTCAACGTTTGATGTTGCACGGGTTACGGAGAGATCTTAAAGATAAGGAAACTATCTAGGGAAAGATCTTCGCGCGCAAACCCCAAAACTGAAGTGGTTTAAGGGGGGAAGGGTTTGAGGATAATCAAATATTGATGTGCATATTTTTAAAACTTGAAGTGGTTTGAGGAACAGCGGGGAAATTCCTAACTTTCTCATCTGCAAAGAAATTTTCCCAAATGCGAAAATTTTTAGTGCGCGCTGGCATTTCTCAAAAATTTTTTGCGATGGGGGTTGATTTTTGGAAACTGGTTTTACTACGGATAAGTACAATCCTTTACCTTAGATAAAAATTTAAAAAATGAGATGGGGTTTGGACTGTAGTTTTTTTTTGAGTAATTTCGCTTTTAACTCCCCATGTTTTAAAAGTTTTAATAAAAAAATTTAAATTTTATACAAAATTTATTTTCACTTTCTTATCATTTAAATGGGTTTTAAAATTAAAAAATTTTTAAATATTTTAAAAATTTTTTTTTAAATTAAATAAACATTAATTACATTTTAATAAATTTGATGATAAGAAAAATCAAGCTGCTTTTGATATTTTCTTAGAATTTAATAGTGAGGAGAAGAAAATCTATTTATTATTGAAATTATTAGTAAAGAGAATGAAAGCTGAGAATTTAATGAAAATGAAATGAATTTATCTATTTAATTAAAAAGGAACAAATCAGCTGCAGTTGAAGTATGTCAAATTTAAATAACTATAACACCATTCAATTCAGTATTAATTTACAAGAATTTTATATCCTTGCAACTTTTTGAGAGAGTAGTTAGATATAAGCTGCACAATTTGAAATTAGCGAGGTATTTCAAAGTTATGACGCTGCGCGCTTCATATCTCATTGCTTAGAGGTGCTGAGGCGATGATTAAAGAAGAAACTCATTATTATTTTTTGATTGGCTATCGAGAAAGCTACAGATTGGGGGGTATTTATGTAATTTTAACTGCCCCGAAGTTGCAACTCTCTCATTAATTATTTTAACCATTCACAGATTTTAATTTAATATTCAAATATAATAAGGATGCTTTCTGAAAATTTTATTATTTAGGAGTGAGAAAGTTCTAATTCAAAAATTTAGTTGTTAAAGATAAATATGGCTAAATTCTAATATTGATTGGTGTTTAATATAATGATCATATTTCAATTAAAACTCTAATGATTAATTGGATTTCTCTGTTGAGATCAGTGATTAACCAATGAGGTGTCTAAATTTAATTAAAACCTAATTTTTTCCAATTTAATAGCTAAAAATTATCTTTCCTTACTTTTCTTTTAAAGATTGAGAATATTAGAGAAGAAATTTTAGTTGCATTTAAGAACTTATTAATTTCTATGATTGCCGATTAAAAACACTTAAATTTTCCCTTTTAAAAAAAAAAATTTTTTTTTTTAAAATTTAGCTCATTTCCTTGCTAAATATATTTCCCCATAAAACTTTGATATACAAGTCCAGTAAGGAAATGGAATAATACCACCTAAAGGTGCAATAATTACAGCAAACTTTAAATTAAGTTATTTGAAACATAGATACACCGGCCTTGTCCGAATGCAAAATTTACATCCCCTTCAAAGTATTGCAATATATCTTGAAGATTTTATTTATTCATTATTAAAAATTTGTTTTAAATTGATTCAAAATAAAATTTGATTGTTGAACCTCTTTATTTTTAAATTTTTCTAGTTTTTTAATTAAAAATTGTGGGGGGGGGCCCTTCCTCGTCATCCACTTTTTTTCATGAAAATACGAAAAATCACTATCTGGCCTAAAATCACCCAAAAAACACCGATTCTTTAGATCAAATTCAAATCCAGATGGCATATCCTAGTCATATTCTTTAATTTAAAATTTTTTAGAATAATTTCAAAGAAAATTAATGTTTAAAAAATTTAAATTGTAAAAATATGGTAATTTAATTTGAAAAATCGAAAAATTAATAAGTAAAAGATATTAAATGAAACAATTAATTAATTGATATCCTAATCAATATATCATAGCTTTCGAGTCCTCTTTATTTATTTTGAGCTCTCATTAAATTAAGATAATCTTAAAATTATTATATAAATCTATATATTTTATTTTAATACCTTTGTTCTTTTTGTGGATGGTAAATAATTGAATCCTATATATTCTATTTCTATTCCCAATGTTTTATAATTGAATAAAATTGCTTTTATTCTAAAATTATTTAAAGAATTCTTATTTGAATGTTATCCCAATTAATTTTTTTTTAAATAAATAATATCATTGTCTTTATTTAATAACTGATTTATTGAAAGTCAACGTTCATATTTAATAAAAATAAAGGTAATCATAGAATCAAGTACCCTTAATAAAAAAAGATTTTAGCAATTATATTTCTAAAAATTTTCACTCTTTTTAAATTAAAGAATATGAATAGGATATGTCATCTGGATTTAAATTTAGACATAAGAATCGGTGTTTTTGAGTGATTTTAGGCCAGATAGTTAATTTTCGTATTTTCATGAAAAAAGTGGATGACGAGGAAAGGCCCCCCAAAATTGTATTTTTTTTCTATAGCAATAATATAAATATATAAATACTTGTATAAATATATAGATAGATCATAAAGTAAGTTATTTATTAGTGAGAATCTGAAATATAATTTATATCACGATACATCATCTATCGACTTTGATTAAATTTCCATATCTATAAAATACTGATTTAATAGTTAATGTTTTAAATGGAGAAGAGAGGAAGTATGCCAATCTTCATTAAGACCTTTACAAGAACCTATTCTTCTGATAACTTTTTGTTGTTGCTGAAATTTGTATCCTAGTTGAAGTAAGATATCTTAATTGCTCAAAATTAGTTTTATTCTTTACTATCTCAAATGGGTCTGAAATTGTCTAAATTGCTCAGAAGTTACGCTATTCTTTAATACTTCTTACTTTGCCAAGATTGACTAGTGTTAGTTGGTTAAGTTAGTCACTCTTCTTATCCTGAATCTTACTTAGTCTTCACATTTTCTATGGTGACAGAGAGCCAGCTCTCTTTTAAGAATGGCTGATTTTTTATTGTTGCTATTGTTATTGTTGCTAATGAGCTAAATTAAGAGATGTGTTAAAT
Organism: Tetmemena sp. SeJ-2015; assembly: GCA_027382625.1. Lineage (NCBI taxonomy): Eukaryota > Ciliophora > Spirotrichea > Sporadotrichida > Oxytrichidae > Tetmemena > Tetmemena sp. SeJ-2015. Next base: position 3,339 of record JAJKFJ010021511.1, read on the forward strand.
TAAAACGAAATATATTAAATGACAGTCTCACTCAGACGCATTATATTTCTAGAAATTGCCATCATCTATTTTTTTTTAGTTTTTTTTTTAAATTTATAATTCTTAATTTCTTTCATAGCTAATTTTTATTTTAATTGAGCTATTGTAATTAATTGAAATAAATAATTTCATTTTTTTAATATATAGAATTGATTTTGTTTTTGTACTGCTTGTGAATAGTTCTTTTATAAAATCTAAATTATAATTTTAAGTAAAAAATGTCAAAATATTTTATCCCTCTAAATTTCTAATCCTTTAAGAAGAAAATAAATATATCGTAAATTTTCATTATAATTTGTATTAAGAATCAAACAAGGCATAATTAAGAGCTATTGTAATATTTACATATTATTTACTTGTTTTAAAATAAATCTTTTACTCAGTTGAAATACGAAAGCAGATTAGTCATCTAGATCTTATAGTTAACAATCATATTTAAATAGAATTTAAATTATATTCTATTTCATTAAATACAAATTTTATTTTCTTTCTAAATTATATTATTATCGAGGCATCTATTTTATTCTATTTTAAAATCCATTATTTGTTTATTAAAAAAAAAAACTTTCTAATGTGATCTTACAATAATTCTTATTTTCAGGTTAATAAAATCCTCTCTTCGTATAGGCTCCGAAAGTTTAACCCTGCTCTGAAAGAATGAAAATAATATTCTAAGAATCAGGGAGATAGTCATAAGTAAAATCTAAATCTATTTGCTCTCATTGCTGTTTAAATTCAGTTAATATTTGATTTCCTGACCACCTAACTAACGGCCAGAAAATTAGGATAGGGAAAGGTAAAATGGAAAGATTTTATTACTTAAACATTAATATTAAATCACTGCAAATAACTCAAGATAGAGCTTATTATTTCTCCAGTACAAACTTGCAAGTTGGATGAATATTCTCCTGTCTAGGTAGCTCTTGTATCAGTTGAATCCTCTTCTAGCTTGTCTTTTTGAGAACTTGCCTCGCTAATAGATTTATCATTTGTTTCAGTTTTGAGAGGCACAGTGTATTCCTGTTCTCTCTGTTCTGCCTCCAGTCTTCTCAAGAAGTACTCTACGAATTGGAATGCTGTGAATAGAAAAGTCCCGTCGTCTCGGCCCATCCACTCTGTGAATTCCACCAGCTTTAGTCTTGTTTTGAAGGCTGTGAAGTCAATGTCGCTGAGATCCTGGATATGAAGAGTATTAGGGCTGAGGATAGTCTGGCTGGCAGTTCTTGTACCTCATCACATGCTGCTAGAAATTTTTACTTATACATAATCTATTCCTCTCGAAATGTTGATTCAGATCCTCCTGCAAGTAAGCCTGGAAAAGCATACTGAGCTTCACCTCATCTATTATTGCAAACTGGGGCTCGAAGTGGAAGTCGCTCTTATCATATTCACTAAGAATTTATATCAGGCCAGCTTGATCTCCTCACCTCTCAAAATTTGAATCAAGTACGAGAGCAGTGTTGACTTTCAACTATTTCGCTCCCCGTACATCCGCACTGAGTTTATCTTGCTATTTCATTTGCGAAAAATGATCTCAAATAAGCTTTCGACGACCTCCCTGTACTGGGTCTCCACCAGTGATACCTGAGTGAATGGCTCAAATTAGAATTGGCTTACTTTTTTCTCCTCAAAGTACTCCCTCAATCTTTGGTACTTAGTCTAAGGAATTTAAAGTGAAGGCTGCATTTTCTTTTCCGATCTTTAAGTGGTCTTGAGATTGGTGATATTCTTGATTATAATCTCCAGTATGGTTGAGTCACCTATATGCTGCCAACAAAAGTCCTCTACATACCTCGATTTGCTTGCCCTAAAGTCCTGAATGTTGCTGATATCACGTCCCTAGATTTTCTTAGCTGATCTGCTTCCCTCCTGCTATCTTAGTAAAGGCTCGGGTCTAGCTTGTCGGAGCATACTTGAGAACAAAATGGGGCAACCTGCCAGCAGCTTTATATGTAGATCCGACTTTAGCAGCCTTGAGATATCTTTCACGCTGATTTGCTCTGCGTTGAACTCCTGTATTTGAAAGAGTTGTACCCTTTGCAATCCTTCTGCTTGAAAAAGTTCTTAGTTGTTCCTTATTTATCTAGTTGGAGGTGAACTGATAAAACAAAATGCCCCACATACTCTATTTCCATGACAAATGTATGGTCGAAGGTTTTAATGATGAGCGAAACTTCGCTCTGAAGAATCTCTTAGATTTAGCAAAGGTCAATCATAGTTCTCATGTAGAAAGAAGTATTAGTCATGGCGCTCGCTAAGGCCAATTCGAAGCTTGGAATTATTTTTGCTCATCTTTAATATGGTTATTCTTAACGAATAAGACTTACACTATAGGTCTTGGCCTTATCTCAGAATTAATATTCATCCGCATCTTATAAGGGAGATGCATTTTGAAAACTAATTATTTTTCAGATATTAAAATGAATAAAATCTTTCCATTTTACCTTTCTCAACCCTGATTTTCCGACCAGTGGTCAGGTGGTCAGAAATATCTTTCAATCTTTCTCATCAACTTCTTCCAATATGGCAGTTAGTCAGGTGGTCAGGATATCAAATATTAACTGAATTTAATTAAGAATCAGAGCAAATAGATTTTGATTTTATTTTTGACTTTCTCCCTGATTCTAGAATAAAACCTCCTTTACCAATAACACTGTTATGGCTTTCAATACTTCCAAATCCATTTACTGAAGCTTAATGAACCAGATCAAATCTCACTTTTTCCCAATTTTTTGGGACCTTGACTAATAATAAATTATCCTATATATATGTTTTAATTTAATTTCCTATATTTAAGCTCTAGAGTTTTATCCTTCCTTTTAATGAAATCGTTCCTTTTAAATTCTATTAGAAAATTTCCAAAGCTACCGTGTTGAATATTTCTATGCATTAGAGATTAGTTTCAAAATTTTTATTACTTTTAAGAATTTTTATTCATAAATATTATATTGTCCAATATCTTTTATAGTTAGATCATACTTTTTTCTGAAATTTTTAATAAATCTTATATAAATTATTCGAATATACAAGATATAAATTCTAAGTTATCTGTCAAGAGTAGTATTTAAATAAAATATAAATTCCCATGCAATAGATAGAATTAAATAAGTAATAAAGATGAACCTAGAGTTTTTAGAAGTGAATATAAAAAATGAGTTTTAATGGGATATTTTCTTTAAATATTTTTCCCAAGATTTATAATTATATATCTAAATTTAACCCTCTGAGTAGAAGTAATTTGTCAAGAAAAAAATAGATCTTGCTTGTGAAATTTAATCATAATATTTAATTGAAAATTAATCGCCCAAGACTCCCTTTCAATTTTCAAATTAATTTTTTAGTAAAGATTCATCAGTCTTCAAAATCTCTTTGTTCACTATAAGAAAATATTTATTGAAATAGTGAATATTTTTAAAGAAGATTTATAATCATTCATAATAAATTAGAAATAAATATTATACCCACGGAATTAAAGAACTTAACTGCCACTTTTTCCATGAGTGGATAGTTGGGGGGCCGTTTAATGAAGAAAGCAATAATCAGAAAAGTAAGCCTGCAGAGAGGACATGAGAAGGTAGTTAAATGAGGAATATATCAAATTCCCTTGCTAATTCAAATTATTTTAAAGACGTTAAATATTAAAATTCCATGTTGGTAATATATGAAGATCGTATTTGCTTTTAGATAAGTATTTTATAAATATTTTTTCCTCAAAAGATCAACTTTATTGATCAATGTGAAAATTAATTGAATATATTTATACTGAAATATTTTTTTAAAATATAAAAATTCTAATTTGTAAATTAATCTATTAAGCATAATAACTGGAGAAATTTCTCGTAGAAAGAATAATTGCGATCTATATCATTTCTGATCACAGGTTAGCTTCTGCCAAATAACTTTAATCGGCCTGATTCTGATTCTTGAGGCTCTTATCTTTTGCTAAGGTATTGCTATATTTCTAAAAGCTGTTTATTTTCGCATTTATTTTAGAATTTATGTTTGATAGTTTCTAAAATATTGAGAAAATCCTCGTGACAAATTTACTTTTTGCATCCTTTAATGTCTTTAAGCTTCTCGTGCAATGCATTCAGCCCTGAAATTTACTATATTTGATAATTTAATAAAAAAGAGAATTAAATTAGTTTTTAAATTAAAATTGGATAAATGAGTGGCATTTTAAGTGTTTCCAAGATTAAAAAATATCAAACCATTTTAATCAGTTTTTAATTTTAATATTTGAATATCCTTACAAGTTTTGTGTTGTGGCAATCATTCAAAAGTTGCAAGTGTGAAGAAAAAAAAATTCATCTAAAGGGATTTAAGTATATCATATCGCGCTAAAACTAATTGAATGAATTGTCAAAATTTGCAAATCTCCATTTATTATTTCAAACATGCGCCAATTTTAAATTAATTCTTAACCATAATAAGGAATTATAAATAAAGTTTAATTTCAGATTCTATGAGAGAAGACGCGAAACTATAAAATTCCTCAAATAGTCTCTTATCTATTACAATTATAAAAATTCAATAAAAATTAAATTTCATTACAAATTATTAAAAATATTTATATTTTATATATATATATTTATATTCTTTAAAGGAGGAATTATTTAATAATATTTGTAAATCCATTAAGTGAGTAGAATGCAAACAGACTTTATGCTTTTCATATAAGCATGTAGAGCAAATAGAACAGTTGCATACAGAACAAAAGTATTTTGATTCCAAAAAATCATGATTTTTGCAAGTCACCATCAATAAACTATCTATTTTAATAAGGCAACATTTATTTAATTTTATAATTATACAAATAAATATATATTTTTTTATAAAATAATTACAAATAAGTATATTAAGATAGACATTATTCTTATATTTAACGATTTGTATCTCCATTATTTTTAAATATACTTTTCTTTAACTTAAAAGACATATTTTAAAAGTTTGAAATTATTGAAATAATGGAGGGGGGCCTTTCCTCGACAGTAAAATTTTTTAATGAAAAAAAGTAAGTAAAAAATATGTTTATAGGATAATGTTAGCTCCTGAATCTAATTCTTCCAATTATAGAGGCCTATTCAAACATCTAAGGCCTCAAATTTTAATCCTAATTCAGTCAGATAGAGGTCAGCTGCACCTAAATAAAATCTATATTTTTAGCTATTTTTTCGCTATTGTAAAATAAATTTAAAGCGCTCTTTTTGAAATAGTGCAATACTTTTTGATTACATAACATGCTTCAGCTTTCATCCCTAAGAAATAGAGCTGAAAATTGTAGCATTAGCCCCTTTATCATTAATTGAATTTGGGTTATATAAAAGTATTGCACTATTTCAAAAAGAGCGCTTTAAATTTATTTTACAATAGCGAAAAAATAGCTAAAAATATAGATTTTATTTAGGTGCAGCTGACCTCTATCTGACTGAATTAGGATTAAAATTTGAGGCCTTAGATGTTTGAATAGGCCTCTATAATTGGAAGAATTAGATTCAGGAGCTAACATTATCCTATAAACATATTTTTTACTTACTTTTTTTCATTAAAAAATTTTACTGTCGAGGAAAGGCCCCCCGAAATAATAAATGAATAAGGATCAAAGAAGATAATGTCCTTATAATTTATAATTATGAATTGAATTAATTTATATGAAGAATAGATAAACTCAAACTGGCATAAAAATTCAAAAGTAGTCAAATAGTAAGAAGCCAATAGATTTGAGCATAATGCTGCTTAACTATATCTATAAATATCTGGATCTAGATAATAACAGAATTACAGTCCCACGAAATTTGAAAAAAGGAGCTTATCGATAATAGCACCCCAGGGATTTGCGCCTAAGTCTTTGGGTGACATAATTAGTCTCCTTCAGATTGCAAGATTGAGAATTGTCCCATAGATCTCTATATATTCTTTCGAAATCTTTCTCAGGATATATATTCGTCTTGTTTATAAATCCAAAGGGGTGATAAATCGACCATCACTTGTGCTTTGAATAACAATAATCCATTTCTATTTTTAAACTACTATATTCAATAAAATACTATCCAATTAAATCCTCTTAAGATTGTGGAGCACCTGGGGAAAGGCTTTTTAATTTCAGGGGGAAAACTTTTTAAAGCAAACCCCTTTTTTAAGCTATTTGATGTCACAGCTGGTACCTTTAAAACTTAGTAAATTTTTTAAAAATAAATTAAACCCAAATTTTAAATTTTTTTTAAATTTAGATAATTCTAAAGATTTCATTTATTTTAAAGTTTAAGTTTTCATCTTCATCTTGAATTTGCTTGAGAATAATTTTTTGAAAAATTTAAAATTTTTTTTCCTTACTTCAATCTCCTCCTTTTGCAACCCTAAATTTTCAAAAAAATGAAAAAACCCAAATTTTTCCCTTTTTTTCTGAAATTTTTTTTTAAAAACCCTATCATGCCCCAAATTTAAGGCTTCCCCCAAATCCCAAATATAATGGCTTGGGCTGTCCCCAGTTTTTAAAAAACCCAAGAATTTAAACGAGGAAACAAAGGGGCACCCAAAAAATTTTAAAAAAGAAGGGGAAAATTTGGGTTGGTTTTTTAAAAATTTTTAGTAAAATATATTAGTTTTAAAAAATTTGGGCATTAAATTTTAAAGGAGGGGGGAAGGGAAAAGGGCCAAAAACGAATTAGGGTAAAGTCCCTTGTTTTTTAAAGTGGGGGTTTTCTTTTTTTTTCTTCATTTTTCCCTTAAATTCTTTTTTTTTTGTTTTTGGAAGGGGTTTTTCTCTTGGGTCCTTTTTTTAATTTTTATAAATCCCAAAAATGTTCTTCCTTTTTAAAAAATTTTTTTTTTTAAATTTTTTTGGATTGGGGGGCCAAAAAGGGGTTTTTTAAAATATTTTTTAAAAGGTTTTGAAAATTTTTAGTGAAATGCTTTTTCCAAAAAAGTTTAAAATTCCCCCTTTTTGGGGAGGTTAAGGTTTTTTGGTTTTTCTTTTTCCTGGGAATTCCTTTAGGGGTTTTGGGCGTTTTTCCGGGTGGTGGGGCCCCGGCGGGTTTTCCCTTTGTTTTAAGGGTTTTCTGGGGGTTGGGAATTGTTTTTATGGTGTTTTTTCCAAAAATGTTTTGGTTCCCCATTTAAAATTTAAAAAATTTTGAAAAATTTTAAAAAAATTCAAAATTTTTAAGAAACAGCAGACAAAAAAATTTTATTAAAAAATTTTTCTAAGAACTAACCCTTTGGTCCCGCATTCCCTTTTTCCCAGATAAAAATTCTTTATTTTTTTTAATTTAATTAATGGCTTGAAATTTAAATGCCCAAAATTTTTAAAATATTTTAATAAAATCAAAGAAAATACTAAATTTTTTTTTTGGATATGGAAAAATTTAAAATTTGTTTTAAAACTAAAATAAGGACTTTTAAATTCACCTCATAATTTTTTCCCGAAGGTTTTTTTTTAAAGGTTTTTTTTAAAAATGGGGTTTTTTCCAAAAACTTTAAACCTTTTAATTAATTTTATATTATATATTTTTTTTGGAAAAGTAGAAAAACCAAAATTTTTTCTTTTTTTTAAAATTTCTTTAATTTTATTTCAAATAAAATTTTAAATAATTTATTTATTTCCTTTAAAAAAGGAAAAAATTAAATTTTAAAAAAAATTTAAAAAATTATAATAAAAGAAATTTTTTTTTAAAGAATATATTCTAATTTTCTAAAAAAATTTGCCCCAAATTAAATTTTTATCTTTAAAAATTTTAAAAAAAAATTTTAAATTTTTAAATATGCTTAAAATTTAAAAATTTTGAAAGGGAATTTTTTTTTATAAAAAAAAATTTTTTTTCCCCTTTTATTTAAATAAATATTTTTTTTAAATAAAATGTTTTCTAAATAAATTTAATTTTTTTGTTCCCAAATTTTTAAAGGTTTTTAAAAAAAATGGAAAGGGAATTTAAAAAACATCATTTAACCAAAAATTTTTTTTTTTCCCCAAAAATTAGTTTTTTTTAAAAGATTTTTAAAAAAACATTTATACTTTTTAAAAACTCCCGAAAAAAAAAAACTAAACTATTAAATCTTTAAATACCCTTTTTTTCAATCTTTAATTGCTGTAATTTCCTTTTTTTTAAAAGAAAATTTAAATTTAAAATTTTAAAAAATACTGAAAATTAAACAAATTTAAAATTAGATTTTTGTAAAATTTTGGTTTTAAACCCATTTTTTTTTTAATAGCCGTTTTTTAAATTTAAAGGGAAACCCCCTTTTAGGTTTTTGGGAATAAAAGGCCAAAACCCCCCCCTTTTGGGAAAAAAAATAAAGTTTGTCACTTTCCCCCCCAATTTAGGGGAAAATTTTAAAACTTTTGGGCCCAAAAAACACAACTTTTGAAAACCCCAAAGGGGGTTTTTCTACTTTTTCCCCAAAGAAACCCTAACTATCTTAGAATAAAGCTGTTGAAAAAATCCTTTTTTTTATTCAAGAGAAAAAGTGCTTTAAAACTAAAGTTAAAGAAGAGAATTTAATAGAGGGTTAAAAGATAATTATTAAATTTTTATTAAATATGCAATTTAGTTTAAAATGATTAGAACACAGTGATTATCTATGAGAGTTTAAACTAAACCTGAGAATCTAAGGGGAATAATTTTTAAATACAAGCTCTTCTTGTGTTCTTATCTTTCTTTTTCTAATTTAAACCTCTTTCTTGAGTTTATTTTCAAAAGAATGGCAGACTCAGCGAGCCACCGAAGCCTACCTCAGCACAAAAGGCAACTCCTCTCACTGACCTTGAGTGAAGCTCTAGGACTTACCGAGGGTGAGAACTATAGATGGCAAAGGGAGTTCAGAGCTTCTGCTCCACCCTGCTGTGGTGACGTCGGCCTCAGTGCCTGGCTGCGTGTTTCGTGGCTTGCAGTTATCGTGGAGGTCAGACTGGATGGGTGGAGCTCTCGTGCTAGATTGAGCAAACAACTCTTTTTTGTACTGATATTGAAGATCGGCATCAGCAACACTCATTCTTTAAAAATAATAATTTAAATAATTTAGTATAAATTAAGGTAGCTCATATCAGTGAGCAAGGAGCAGTTGTATTTCATTAAAATAACAAATTATATTCTTGCATATTAATACCAAATTAAAGAAAATCTGTTTTCAAAACCTAGTGTGAATTAGAAAGGATCTAATAATATAGTTTGAAGAGTGATTGTAAAAATTGCAATACATTTGTTAAAATTGTATATTATAAAGCGCTAGTATTTTTAAATTGAAAAGTTGGTTAAAAAGATTTACCAATTTCTATTTAAATAATTAAAAAATCAAATTCTTTTTTTCTTATTTGAGATAAATTGTTATTTTAATAGTTTAAAAGAAATTAATAAAAATTATTAAAGATATAGATTTTATGATTCACTTTAATCCTTTGACAAAATATATTTCATAGTCAATAACTTTGAAATTTTATTTTCCTGCCAAATATTCTCTAGTGTTCTACTGACCATGAGTATATCCAGGTGGTGGCTGATATGTTACTCCTAAATAGCAATAGCTACTTTGATTTGAATTTGCTTTATCACTAAGTTTTATGCAATCAAAGCCCATAATATGATAAGAAAGTGAAAATAAGTTGTGTATAATTAATTTCTTTATTATTGTAGAAATCAGAATGAAGTGTAAAATTGAAATTATCAAATTAAATCTTCAATTTAATTTGGGGAAATTTTTTTGACCAATTTAATTTACACCTACCATGCAACCTTGAAATTTTTTAATCATACTTGTATATTATTTGCGCCTGATCTGAAACAATACAATTAATGGCTTTAACATACATAATATTGCTTGGATTTCTAATTCTTATCGCAGCTATTGAAAATAAATAAGAGCGATTTCTAAGAAAAACCCCAATATTAATAATTATTACCAATATGCAA
>JAJKFJ010021512.1:0-17838 GCA_027382625.1 Tetmemena sp. SeJ-2015
ACTTGTGCTTTGCGCAAAACTTTTTTTATAAGCAGGCATTGCCACTATGTCAATATCACAAGAAGTACATGATCATCCAGGAATGGACTATTTCAAATGAGAAGCTTATATGATCTGCGCAATTAGTAAGGGGTTTCAACTTAAGTTGATAGAGTTAAACTGTGTAATTGAATAAGCTTATTAAAATTTTGAAAATCAATCCAAAATTTATAATACGAAAGTTGTTAAGCGCCAATCAAGTAGCAACTCAGCCGGGCTCGCATCTCAGAATGTACAAGGTGGAGATCGCTAAGAATATTTGGAAGATGAGGACCAAGTACAAAGTCTTGAAAAAAGAGCTGTTCCACAACACCTCGCTCGAAGCCCAAGTAACTTGCAACCCCTCGTAGACACCGGTGCGAAGCAGAACAAAAAAATTGGTGTAAGGAGGATTACTATTTGAGTTGTCTTCGGCAAGTAAGTAATTGCAATTTTCATTTTGGAAAAGGTTCTAACTTAGCCCAAACAAAAGAAAAATCAACCCCTCACCCGGTTTTGGGATGTGAAGGACAACCCCAACTAGTTACAAGTTAAGGCACGAGCTGCTTCCTCGACTCAATCAGCAGGGGACCACTGTCCAACTCAGACAGAGAGAGCGAGAGGAGTGCTACAGGCTTGAAGGTAAGCCCTTTTGCAAGTTGAACTTGTAGCTGCACTGTCTGAGGATGAGAGCAAAGAGTTGAATGCAGGAGTGGAGCAACTTGACAACGAGGTCAACAGAATTGAACTCGCTCGCGCAGAGTTGAGCAGAGCTTTGGGAAAATAGGACAAGTGCACAGAGACTGTGCAGGGAGAAAGATAGGAAGCGGCAGCAGTGTATTTAATGTCCTTGCTATCAGCGATCTCTCAAGACCAAGTCATTGCAACTCAAATCTTGGAGGGAGGAGTGACTCGACTGTCTTTGAGAACTTTGTATACAGGACCTTGTACAGTGTAAGGACTTCACCACTGAGCAAGGACAAAAATATCCTAGTCTTTATGGAAACGCAGTCATACACCCCACTCGCAGGTACTCGAGACTTGCAAGTTGTTGAAGTGTCATGTCCTCTTCAACGCTCAGTACTACCTTGGTTGAACCCAGTCGAGCAGTTGTTCGGATACTTGAAGCGTAAAGTCAAGAGCGCTCGTGTTGAGAGCAAGTAAGTTAAAGCATAGCAAGTCGTGAAGTCATGCTTACCTTTCTATTATAGAGAGCAGCTGGTCAAGTTATAGCACAGAGTCAAGGACTTGGACCAAAGTAAGACGCAGTCGTTGTGGTTATTAGCATCAAGTCGTGGATACAGACTTTGCACCCCCTGAGTTTTAGTCGTGACAACTTGAATCTTGTTGCCAGCATACCTCATACTATCATTCCTACTTGACTTTTCGATGAACTACCTCATACTAAGACACTTGTAAGAGATGACTCAGCTCGAAGCAGAACTTTGAAACGCCATGTTGGTTGTGTGTTGACATGTCTCACTGACAGCTCCACTCTGAACGAACCATTTCAGGGATGTGCTCTGGACATGCTGTATGTTCGCAATGACCTTGCAACTTTGAAAGTGACTTGAAATGCTACCACACTTTCGGATGCTGATCTCACTGACATTCCAACTCAGCCACGAACTTGCCAAGTTGGTTGTCGACTCTGAAGTTGCAACTTGGACACCGACTTGCAAAGGGTCCCTCGTAGTGGAGTTGACTTTTGACACCGACATTACAACTTGTACTTGAGTATGTCAAAGTCAGACCTTGTAAGTCAGGGTTGTTCACACAGACCTTGAAACTTGGACTTAAAAAATTTAAAAAATGCCCCAAAAACGCAAAGAACCCAGTTTTTTGGGCACTGACTTTACACTCAAACTTTTGAAACCCCCCGATTTTGACTCGTAAAGGGGGTTTCTGCTTGAAAACCCCCTTTGAAACTTGGACCAAAATTTGCACGACTTTACAAGTTGAAAAACATGTGTTTCGAACTTGACAGTGCATTTAAAAGGACCAAGTTTAAACCCTATCCCGTTTTCCCAAACTCGTTTTTGTATAATGATGACAAATTTGACTTGCTCCTCTGACAAGGTCAACTCTGTATCGTGTTCAAATTGTTTAAAAAAAGAGAGCTCGTTGCAAGGTCCAACATAGCAACTCAACCCCCTAAAAAAACAAAAACTAAGTTGAAAGTTTATAGCCCAAAAATCATGACTGTGTAAAAAATGTGCCCCAAAAAATTTTTGTTTTAAAAATTGGGAAAAGTTTAAACTGGGGTCAAATTTATTAAAAACTAAACAATCTCAAACCCCAAAAATGTTTAAACCCCAAAGATTTATAAAAAATCAGCAAAGACAATGACCCCCCCAAAAGGGGGTTTTAAAAAATAAAAAATTTAAGTCGGTTTAAAGCCCAAAGATAAAAGAAGGTAAAAAAAATTGATGAAAATTTCAAGTGTTTAAAATGAAAAAAGGGAGTGATTTTAAAAGGGGTTAAAAATTTTAAACATATGTAATTTGTAAAAGCAATGTTAAAATTTGTTAGTAATTTAATAGTCGATAATTAAAGTTTTTATATTTAAATCGGGTAATTTAACCCCTTTCATGTGATTTAAGAGTCCAAGGGTTTCAAAAGGGGAAAATTTTAAAGATTAAAATTTAAAATTATTGATTTTAAATTCGGGTAAAAAAAATATAAAAATTTAATTAATTGATTGATTGAATTTAAATTTAAAATTTCTGGAAAATTTTTAACATTCAATTTTTAAAAAATTACAATATTATATTAAAAAATTGCCCCGTTAAAAATTTTTTTGGTTTAAAAATCTCGAAATTTAATTTTTTGTTTTTTATTTTAAAAACTTCAAAAAAAAAATATTTAATTCACTAATGTAAATTAGAACAGAGTATCTCATTGACAAGATCTTCTGTAGTTTATTGAATCTTTTGAGTGATTTTTTTGCTTTCGATCATGCATTCAAGATTGTCATTAATTTGAGAGCGTTGTTGATTTTTAAAAAATTTTCGTTTTTGGGAAAAAACCCCCCTGTGTAAAAAAACCCTTTCCCCTCCAAAAACCTATTAAAAAAGAATTATTTTTTAGAATTGATCGGGGTAAAAAAATTTTTCTGTTATTTCCATATGAAAATTAGTCAATAAAGCCCGTCGTCGATAAAAAAAGCTCTTTTGAAAAAAAAATTTATAAAAAAAAAAAAAAATATTTTTGTCCTCAAAAGATATCAAAAAATTGCTTTAAATTTAAAGCCATTAAAAAATTAAATTTCATATTTATTTAAAGGCCCCAATAACCGAGGGCAAAAAATTTCCAAAAAAAACTATAAGATAAAAATTTTATTTTTATGAATAACCTGAGATTGGTGAATTTAGTCAACTTTTATACTCTTATTTAAATTAGCGAGATAGAGCGATTATAGGAAAATTGGCAATCTTTTTACATTGAACAGATGAGACGAGCATCTTTTAGTCATGAAGAATGTCTATTTGTTGATGGTGATAAAAGGTAATGTGAGTAAGGTTAAGTCGATTTTTCTAAGCAGCCAAAATTTAATCACCTCTTAATTTAAAGAGTTAGAGAGGAGAACCAAAGTTTTTTGTCTCTTAATCCTAATTTAGAAATTAACTATGCCGACGTAAAAGATTTCTTCGGTGTGTCTTAAGAGAGTAAATTAATAAAACAGTAAAAAAACGTATCCTTGGAGGCTTAGAGATGTGTCTCCGATTTTATAATTTAAATTTATATTAATTGGTTCTTGTGGCTCTTGGAGATCATAAAGTAATTATCAAGTCAACGTGGACTGTGATGCTTATATTTTTGTTTGGATTGGATTCTGAAAACCCCATTTAGCAAGGTAGTTTTAGTAACTTATTAAAATAAATATTAACAACAATTCAAAAAGAACTATATAAAAGACACAAAGAATTTTTACACCTTACTTAACTCTTACATTTATTATACAGATTAAGCAGTTAATCTCAAAACTTATTATTATTTTTATCTTAAACAATGCTTTTTCTTACTTTAAGTTTTGACGCTTTTTAATTTGTTTATTAAGTAATTTTATTTCGATTAACTTATATTATAAAAAACTGAAAGCATTATGCAATCTATCTCAGTTTGGATTTTATGAAATATATCACTTTTCAAAGAATGTCTCCTGAAAGGAACGAGTGCGTGAATTATTTCAAAACGTTGAATTAGTATCCCTGCTTAAATTAAAAATATATGTAGCACTAGCTGGTATTGGATACTTAAGCATCTTAGGATCCTGCAATAAAATAAATTATATCTATGAATTTAGCATGAGGATCATATGGAGTCTTACTTTAATAAACTTAAATAAAATCTATTAATGTTGAGATTTGTCCTTTCAGCTACAATTTGTGTATTGATGTTATATCAATGTTTTAGAAATGATTTATGAAATCCTATTTGTAATGATTAATTAGCACTGATAGATAGATAAATAATAAATTAGCTGGCTCTGCTTATTTTGACGTGTGTGCAAATAATAAGATCTATTAGAGTAAATTAAATTCTAAGAATTCACTTATGGAAAAGAATACTGAGTAGACATAAAACTATGAATATATCTCTCATAGAATTAGAAAGTAAAATTTATTAATTTTTTAGTTTAATAATGCTTTAACTTTGAGATCTAGTGATGTATTACGTAAATTAGTTTAAGAAATTGCTTTATTGACTTAAGTTCCTTGAAAATTGAAGAGATCTAGCTAGAAAAAAAACAAAAATTCGAATTTTGGGACTGACGTGATTAAAAAATGAAGTTACTTACTTTTTTTACCTTCATCAGAAGGAAAATTTGACCATTATGCGTGCCGCCATTCATCAATTGAATGAAAAATAACTTGTTGTTTATATTATGAAGGGATTAATTTACCTTTAGCCGATACATATTGCAGCATTTGACGCTCTTTTTCATGACTAAATAGACCAAAGAAGATATTTTATCTTGAGTGATGAAAATTTCCCTAAATAGATTTATTTTACAATATAGGGAATTAAATAGGCTTAATTAAGGTTTAAACTAACCTCATTTATAATTTCTTTAATTATCACTTACAATAAAATTTATATAAAAAATAAATAAAAATGATTCTCTAATTGAATGGATTTCAAAAGCATTAAGTAATTTACTCAAATCAAGATGTACAGGTTTATTATAAAGACATCATAAATCCTCTTTACACATTTATTTTCAGTATTTTTCCTATTAATTTCTGTTTTTAATAAGATATCTGTAATCATTATTTTTCCAGTAATATTACCATTTTGTGACTATTAAAATAATAAACAATTTAACGATGGATAAGACTATAATATTGTCAGAAATTAATTATATTTTAATTTTAATTGCAGTACTTTTAAGAATTCAAACTTATTAAAATCTTTGATATATAATATAATTATATTTTCAAAGACTGATAAGAATGCTTCAGGCAAATGCATATATTTTCTTTGATAATTTTTAAATTTTCAGAGTTTCTAAGAAAATTTAATGGAAAAGAGAGGACTGAAGCCCCAAACATATTTGAGCATTTAAGTTAATAATTAGCAATTTATTAGCATCTTTTACAAAATGGACTTTATCTCTTTCTATATTTTATTCCTGCAAAATAGAGTAGTTATAAAATTCTTCTAATTTTGTTATCCATAAAATATTAGGCCTCCACATTATACATTTTGTTTACTCCTGTAATCCTTTTGGAGAAAATTTTTATTTTATATTAAGGATAAATTTATTAAATTTAATGAATATTATGATATTTAACATATATTAAGTGATTAAGTTAGTTCGAAATTAAATTAGAAATCATTTCTTTAGAATTTTATATTAATTTTATAATTTAAATTTATTTTTAAATTAAATTTATTATTTTTGTATTACATTTGAAAATTTCGAAAACATTTCAGAAATTTCAAAAAATTTTATAAAAATTTAATCCAAATTATTCTCTTTGAATTAATCTTAAAAATCATTGTATAGGGCCATCATTTTCATTTTCTTCCATTCCTTCTTAAACTGCTTGTTATTCTTCTTAGTCATCTTCTTTAATTTCTGCTTCTTGATTTTCCTTTTTATCTTCGCCATCAGTTCCTGAGTTTATACTTAAAGTTTATTTAATAAATTATAAAATGTTAATTAACAGTTTAATCTTTTAGCTAGCTTTAATCTATAATACTTCTTACCGTTAAGGCTTTAGCTCAAAAAATAAAAATTCCTTGGGCCTTAAAACTTGATTCCATGACCATTTTTCCTAAAAATAAATAAAACTATCTTAAAATATTCTTCTAAATATTTTCCTTCGTTTCTTTTTTTCTTCGGCTATGTTCTGTTGATCTGATTGAACATCCTATACCATTTGATTTATTTGTTCATCAATTTCTTGTTTTCCATTATCTTTTAAAAATAATTATTTACTTTATCTAAATGGTCTTATTGTGGTACCTCCTGCTTAGTTTCTTCTTAGTATAATATTAGCCCTAATCTTAAATTTCTAAATCATTATCATTCTAGGGCAATTCATCGTTTTCATCAACTCTTTTTTCCACATTCACACATTCTTGTTCCAATTCACAAGTTTCATCTTCTTTTGACTCAATGTGTTTCTTTTCTTCTTCTTACTCAAGGATAGAGTCACATTTCACTGTAGGAAAAAATTATATTAAATTTTTAATAGTTTTTGTAATAAGTTTGAAAAATAAATTTAAAAATCCAAAAGCATAATATTTAATTATGATATGATTTATTCATGAGCTTCTATTGACAAAAAGTAAAAGATATAAGGGGTATACACACCTTATTATGCAAAAATAAGAGCTCTACAAAACTAACTTTAGTCTATTTTTGTTACCACTCAACTTTTACAAAATGATAAAAAGGTTCTTTTCATAACAATCTATAAATAATTTTTAATTTATATGGCTGACATTCTATTATATTTTTATAATTAGTGAAAGTTTAAAGACAAAAGAAAAAGAAAAAAATAGCATTATAGCTGAGAATTTAATGAGAAAACAATTAATTAATAAAAGAAATTAAAATGGATTTAAATCGAGGTAGTAGAAGTGTCTCATAATCGAATAATAATTACACCACTCTCTTCAGAAAAAAATATAATTCTAAGAACTTTGTATCTTTGCAACTTTTGTGTGGGAGCGCTCTGGCAAAAGTTATAAGTAGCATAAGTCATTCTGATTTCGATATTGAAGACTTTTAAGAGTGCGTGAGTCATATCTCCCTTTTGAGAAGTGCTGAGGCAATGATTAAAGAAGATGCTCATATTAATTTTTGATAAATTATCGAAAAAGCTGCAGATCAGGGAGTGAGTCTGCTATTTAAACTGCCACCGTGTTGCATACCTCTACTATATATTAAAAGACAGTGTTTTAAGTAAACAATTGTATTGAAAATTAAATATATATCTTTAGCTTGAAGCGCTAGTTTTTAAAAGCGAACTATTTTGCATTTAAATTATTTAATAAATATAGATGTCTAAATTTATCTTGAAAAAGAAAGATAAATAATTAAAAAACCTGTTAATAATAATTAAGCATAATTAGGTTAAGATATGCATATATTATGAAAAAAAATTTTAAATGATAGGAATTGTAAAGTAAAATCTTTCTAAATTGAAATTTTAAAAAAAAAAATTTAAAATTTTTTTTTAATTTAATTTTAAAATGGAAAAAATTCTTAAAAAATTTTAAAAAAAAATAAAAAGAGAAAAAATATAAATTTAAACTTAAATATAAGGGGTTTAAAATGGGTAGTAATTTTTTAATTATTTATTTCCCGGAAGGTTGAATTACTTCAAGCCTAAAACTTAATCATTTCAAAAAGAAATTCTAAGAACAAAAAAAATAATATTAATTTTTAATTTAGAACAACCTTTTAATTGCAATTTTTTTATTTTAATATGAATATATCTTGAAATTTAGAGATATTGGTAATTAAGAAAATTTAAAATAAAAAAAGTGAATAAAGTTATTTTGTTCATTATGCTTATTTAATATAAAATTTTAATTAAAATAAGCAATAGGATTCTCGTAAATTCTTGAACATAAAATATTATTTTTTTTAGAAATCCTATATAAATTAGAAATCATGATAAAAAAAACTCTACCCTCTATATTATTTTTATATAATGTGTAAAATTAAAAAAATTTCTTTTAATTTCCTTTAAGAATTTTATTCATGATTTTTTTATTAATTAATTTAAGGATTTCAGGCGGCAAAGTTTGATAAATATGGATTATTTTTAATATTTTAGTCGATATTTTGAAAGTACTTTTTCTCAAAATCAATCCTCTTTTAGAGATAGTTTTCAGGCAATTGGATAATTTAATAAAAGGTAAAATATAATAATATAATGTGAGTATTAAAAAAGAAAACATCTTATTTTATTATTTTTAATTTTTTAATATTAAAAGGAATTTTTTCGGTTTCTGAGTTAACTTTTTTTTGGTAAAAAAAAAATTTTTATTTAAATACTATGGATTATTTAAAAGCTTTTTTAAGAAAGGATTAAATAATAAAAAAAATAATCTAATTTCATCTGCAATTTCAAATCAATAAATTTTCCCCTGGAAAATTTTTGGATGATTGATTTGAAATTGAAAAATGAAATAACTTACCTTAAAAAATAAAAACTGAGATAGGGTATGAGTTATTTTTGAGAAATTTTCGTTTTTGACTGCATAAATAAAATATTAAATAAAAAAATTAATTATACCAACTTATTTTCACTTTTGTTTAAATTTTTAATGAAATTGATAATGTCTTTCGTTTTTTTTTTTTTCTGAAAAAATCATTACGAATTTAATAAAAAAAAACCCAATTAGAAAAAAAAGTTGAACTGCGAATTAAATATTAATTACTCAAATTTTTAGTCTAAAATATATGCTCTTAATATATATTGAAATAGAATCTAGAGGCATTTAAAGAATTAGTCTTTTAGAGAAAAAATTGTTGATTGAGATGAAGATTGAGTAATATATAATATTTGCTTTTTTTTAAAATCTTCTATAATTTATGAGTATGTAAAGAAAATTTTTTTGAATTGAAAGTGATATGCAAATAGGCTTTAAATTCATGACAAACAAGGATTCCTCAAAGCTCAAGGAGGGTAGCCTTTTAGCTCTTCTAGTAGAAAATTTTCAAGTTTGCACTGATTCTCACAGCATTCCTTATCCCTTTGATGCTTTTAAATACGTCATCATTGCTCAAGTCTGTTGAGATAGTATAGCTGCTCACAACTGCATGATACTGCAAGTTGCTGCCAGTCTTTGGATATCTTTTTCTCACTGTGAGGTAATAGGTTTGCTGCGAATTCTTTAGTTTATCACGTCAATGCTGTGGTCATTGCCAATGAGTTCCATTCCTTGCTTCCATTCTTAATTGCTAAAATTATTATTAAAATGAAAAACTTAATTAAACTTATTTAGTTTAGCTTTAAATTAATTAAGAATTCACAAACATTAATTAAGACTCTAATCAGATTTTTTTAAGATTTCTAGTAAACTTTATCTCTTATAGAGAAATCAATTCAGAATAGCATTAATACAGTTTGCTTTAAAAATGAAATCACTTTTAAGAATTCTTAATTAATTTAAAGCTAAACTAAATAAGTTTAATTAAGTTTTTCATTTTAATAATAATTTTAGCAATTAAGAATGGAAGCAAGGAATGGAACTCATTGGCAATGACCACAGCATTGACGTGATAAACTCAAGAATTCGCAGCAAACCTATTACCTCACAGTGAGAAAAAGATATCCAAAGACTGGCAGCAACTTGCAGTATCATGCAGTTGTGAGCAGCTATACTATCTCAACAGACTTGAGCAATGATGACGTATTTAAAAGCATCAAAGGGATAAGGAATGCTGTGAGAATCAGTGCAAACTTGAAAATTTTCTACTAGAAGAGCTAAAAGGCTACCCTCCTTGAGCTTTGAGGAATCCTTGTTTGTCATGAATTTAAAGCCTATTTGCATATCACTTTCAATTCAAAAAAATTTTCTTTACATACTCATAAATTATTTAAAATATAATTTCAGAATCTCTTTTTCTTTAAAAGTTAAACTTAAAATCCTATTTTTTTATTTCTTACTTTATTTTTTTATTCTTTTTCGGTTATATAAGGGGCCCATGTATTTTTTTTATGAAACCTTTTCAAAAAGGTTTATTAAAATTTCCATTTTTTTATAAAAAATTTAAAATTTTTATTTTAAAAAAAATTTAAATTAAAAACGAAACAAAACAAAAAAAAAGAATAACAAAAAAATTATTTTAAAAAAAAATAAAAAATTCTTAAAATCAATTAAAAGAAAAAATAAAATTTTATTTTTTTAATTTAAAATTTTAATTTTTTTATAGATTAATTTTTAAATTTTTTCTTTATTATTTGACAAATTTTTGTTTAATGAAATTTTTAAAAAAAATTTTTAAATAAATAACTAAATTTATCATTCTCTAAGAGTTTTAAAATTTAGAATGATTTTATGCAAGTTAAATTTCAAATATTATAAGTCTAGTTTTATTTCTAAGAATTGCAACTTTCTGGGAGAGAAAGAGAAGAGTGGAAAATTTGAGAAATTATTCTTTTTTTAAATTAAAGAATTCATAAGCATCAGCAGATTCTTAAAAATGGAAAGTTTCTTAAGATGCAACCTCCTGCATTATTCTTCTTCTGGGCCATGTATATTAATTTTTGTCTAATAAAAATACTTTTTAAGAAGCAATATTTAAAAGAAAATCAATTTATTTAAGCAAAACCTAAGTTAAATCTGGTACTTTATCTGTAATATTTTAAGAAATAAAAAATTAACCTATACTAAAAGTTTCATAAAATAGGTTTTTTTTTCCAAAGGGAAAGATTTTTTTAAAAATTTCGGATTTAAAATTTCCTAAATTAAAAATTTTTGCTATTAATTTTTTTCAAAAAAAAATTTAAATTTGCTTTTTTTTTGAAAATTAGCAAACACTGAAATTTTTAAAAATTCTTTTCCAAATCCCCCTAACTTATTCAGCTGAACCATAAGGCAAAAAGATTCTGGGCTGAGTCTGTCGTCAAGTATAGATCCTTCTTCTCTTGTTTCAAATTTATCAATCGTCTATTTGAAAAGGGAGAGACATTTCTTTTTGCTTATTGATGGCTCTAGATTCTCTAACAGCTTTCCAAACTCGTCTATAAAAATGTGCAATTATTTTGGAAAGCTAAATATATATTTATTATAGCACGAGGACTCCATCTCCGTTGTCATCAAATTGCTTAAATAAGTCAGTAATTTTAGGTCGCTCTCTTTTCATATAGACATATAATCATTATAAAACTGGCTTTATTTATAGTGCTACCATTCTTTCAGCATGAAGTCTACGAAGAAGATCTTAGAAATTGTGTAGTTATTAAGTCTTTGAGTGAGATTATCTAAGTTGACTTTCTTAACGAATTCAGAAAAGTCTATGTCACCACTATCATCTTCGTCAAGGAATGTTGTTAATGCCTCCGCTTCTTCATTACTCAAGAACACGTTGAAAGAGTATTTCAATCCACTCATTAACTCACTTGGTTCAACTACGAACGCAATTTACATAAATCAAGAACACTTACGAGATCCACTTTTATCAGTATCTAGAGTGTCGTAGATGAATTTAAGGTCTTTGCCCAACTTTGCAACTCTGTAGCAAATCTTTAAGACACTGAATTCAATTTAGAACTTGTTGAGTTTAGTCTTGTCTTTGGGATCTAATAACTTGAAATTGTCTGGTTTCATGTTTCCTAAAATGCGCTCTGCCATTTCTCTATCATCCTTAAAAACTATTCTCAATTCATCTAGCAGATCAAAAATCATGCATTCTCCTCCGTTCTTTAGGTTTAATACTTACTCTGTGTTTATTATATAGTACACAATTTAATTAAAATCGATGATTGGTTAAAATAATAAATAGAGAGTTGCGACTTCAAGGCAGTTGAAATCGCTCATACACCCTGATCTGCGGCTTATTCTATAGATTATCGAAACTTAGTATGAGCTATTTCTTTAATATTCATAGCACCTCTCAGCACCCACAAGTTGGAAGGATGAAAATTTCTCTATTGTTTTCTTGCAGAATCAAATGGTGTAATAATTATTTTCTAATCTTTGACACTTCAACTACCAATGATTTATTCCATTTTTATTTAATATATAAATTAATTTCATTTTCCATTAAATTATCAACTATAATATCTATTAAAATGTGGGTGATTCAAATTTTATATAATAAATAGAAGGAAGGAATGGTTATAATTTCTAATTTCTTCAAACTTACTTTATTTTGACATTCTCTGCACCCATTAAGACTAAACCTCTTTGAAAAACATAACACTTCTCATCGTAATTGCAACACTGTCTTTCATAAAATAAGGAGATACTAATCCTAAAATTCTGGCAAACAAATTTCCATAAGGAGTATGTTCGTAAGCTCTAATTCCGTTGACCATCATTACTATATTCTTGCTAGCGATTGTACGCAAACCATATTGCATTATGAGGGAATCATATAAGTATGTAGTAAACATTTGGTAATCTCTTTCTGCGTATGGAAGCAGATCTATCTCCAAATCATTCTTAACTTTAGATTCCATAGCATCCTCTATCAACAACAAAAACTATAGTTCGATAATGAATTCAATTTGATGATGTTCAGATCAGTCATTTTTTGCTAGGTATTAATTGGAGATGGAGATAATATTCCTGCGCCAATTTTTGAGTTATTTTTCTCTAAACCCGCTTATTTGATGATCTAAACTATTGGATTATTTTTCATGAATTTAAGTCCCGCTATTTTTGATTTCGTTAGTTCGTTCTATATTAAACCTTATCCCACTAATTAAATTAGGCCTTTTACAAATGATGTAAAATTAATTTTAGGAAAGTAGATATTTATAAACCTTATTCAGCTTTTCTTGGGGAGGGGACCCCCTTATCAATTTGCCACTTACTTTTCTGAAAGGGGCCAATTTGCTTAATTTTTACCTTGGGGGCCCGAGGAAACTTAAAAGGTCCTTCCACAGGCCCTACGTCCCAAACCTGAATTGGAAAGGGCTACCTTTATGAGGAGGATAGGCCTTCCATTTAAATTTTGTTAATTTACCATCCAGTTTGCACACTGCCCCCCAAATTTTTTTTACTTGCCCAAGGAAGGTATAAAACTCTGGCAAATAGTAAATAATCAGGATCCATTGTTTATAAAAAAAACCTTTCATTTTCCAACTGCCTCCTCTAATTTTTTGAAACTCTATGTATCCTCAAATCTTGCTTAAATTTTTCAGGTTGTGTTTTTAAATAATTAATTTTTGGGAAACATTAAGCAAGTTTCCTTACCCTTTTGGCAATACGGCTTTTCCTTTAAATCCATATCCCAAATTAGGTTTCAGTCTTATTATTGATATTTAAAAAATTTTTAATTTTTTACTCCTGGAAAAATTTAACTTGGTCTTTGTAAAATATAAGAGGTTAAATTGCGTTTGCGGTTAGTGGCTTCTTTCTCCTTCCAGTTATTTGCTACCTTAAACGGGAGGTCCCAACTTGATTTTGATTTTCAAGTGTGGAATCCCCCTGGGCAACCTTTGTCTTTATTTACTTTCATCAATTTTTTCCCCACCCTTTCTAAAAAGGCAATGTAATTGTTAATAAATTTAAAGCCTATTTTTCCCCCAAATAATATTAGGGCTTATATTAGTTTCCCAGTTTCAGGTTTCCTAATAAAAATTAAGTGGTATAAAACTCCTTCTCTTTTTTGGTATGGTAATCATAGGTCTGAAAGCTTTATTATTTTTTAAAAGCAATCATGAATTAATATATTATGCTAAATTTGCTCAAGCAAAGCAGTTTAATGAAATAGAAGAGGCAGTCATCATAAAATTCATGAGCATTAATTGACCCAAATTGGTCCATTTCGTTCATATTTTTTGTTTGCTTGGTTTAAAACACTCGTCAATTTATTTGATCCGAAGGATCTTAATAAGCGAACTTTTAATTCAAGCACAAGGCTTTATGGATTTCACGCCAAACAAACTTTTAAACCTTCTATTAAAGAAATTTCCCAAAAAACATGGCATAATGGGGGGGGGACCCGAAAGTTTGCGGTCTTAATAATTTTCCTAAAAAGTTTAGCCACCAATTTTCTGGATCGGCCGCTTTTCAAATAAAAAGATTCTGAGTTCTTTCTCTCTTCTTCTTTATCGATGGACAGACTTCTCAAAAGGGCGTTAATTTTAAAGGGGGGGCCCAAATTCCAAATTGTTAGAAGGGGTCCAAAATTCCTCCCAAAAAACTTTTTCATGGCTATTTTTTTGATTTGATCTGGACCAACAATTTAGTTTTAACGCAAATTTATAAAACTAGTTTCATTCAAAATGTCAGGAGGAGTACCAATCATTCCCCAAAAATAAAGGAGAATGTCTTCCAAACCAAAAAGTTCTCTTCCTCTCTTGAAAAAAATTCTTTTACACATTCTGATTAAACTTGTCTGTCATATTTGTTTATTCGGACCAAAAGGATAAAAAAAAAAAATAAGAGCTAATTAAAAAAAAAAGTGAAGTAATAGGTAGGCTCTAAATTCTTCCTAAAACAATTCTATTTTTTCCATTTGAGTTGCAAAAGTTTTTCTTGTTCTTTGACTTGCAAAGGGGCATATTTTCGCATAAAAAATTATTTTCACTTAGGAAAACCTCTGCTCCTGTAGGTTTTCTTTGTAGGGATATTCCCGTTAATTTTCCCCATGTCTTTTTCCATAAACCCATTTTTCTATCAAATTAAAAATTGAACTAACACTTACTGTAATTTAGTTTCCAACTCTAACTTCCACATCATAATAAGCTCTTTATCATATCTTCTTAATTAAGAGTTGGAGGTTGAGAAAGGAAACAAATTTCTACCATGGTATTTAATGATGATCTTGCCTTTAGATGGGAATTTTTGGTTTCCCCTATGAAAAAGCTTTTTGGCTTAAAAATACTTTCATTCTTATTTGGCAATTGGCAAAAACTTCTCTTAATTAGCAAAAACTCCCTAATCCCATGTTTCCTCTCTTTTTCTTCTTTAAAAAAAACCCTTCCCTATATTTTTATTCTCCTCCCAATTGAAGATAAATTCCAAATGTAATTTAATTTAACAAAATTGAAAAAATTTATCGTCGAAAACGCTGAGAGTTTAAGGATTAAAAAAGTGATAAGAACTTTGTTTATAAATTAACAACAACATCTTTGTTGAAGCAACCCGATTTTCAAATTAAGGGGCTTTTTCCTTTTCTTTGAAAGGATGGTGCGTTACCTATTGGCTTTCAGTAGATACTTTAACGGTGACTACCAAACCCCACTCGTGTTTAGACCTTAAGATATAAGTGGCATTTGCCCCACTTTAAGGACCGGAAAACATTGAATCACTTGCTGCCCCTCCCCAATCGATATTCGTATAAAAACAATTAAACCGCTGGTATAAACCTTTATGTTTCTATTTTGGTTGTATTGTCTGTTTTATACCAAGTGATTAGTAAAGAGGTGCAGTTATTCCAACCGGCCCCAATCTTTGGGCTTTAAAAAAAATGGTTTTCTATGATGAATTTTAAATAGTCAGCCAACCTTCTTCATGCCCACCAACATTTGTGGGTCTTTTCGGTATGAAAGTGGATTTCTAATTATTCCGGTACCTGTATGATTATTGAGGCTGCTTGATCGGCTTTATTTCGATTTATTTAATTTCCCATTTTTCGATGGTGGTTATTTATTTTAAAGACCTATTAAAAAATATACGGCGAGGAAATATTTTAATGAAGGCATTATAATAATTTAATAATTTAATTATAATGGGAATTTTATGGGGGTTTGGGAGGAATAGGTAGGATACGATTTGTTGAGCAAAAATTATTTTTATAGTTTAAATTGAGAATGATTAAAATTGGCAAAGCAATTTTAAAATTCCAAAAACTAGGCCTTGTAAAATGGTTTTTTTAATTTTGCTATCTAATCTATTTTCTCCTTTTTACTTTTTATATTTTTGGAACTATTAATAATTTGCTTCTATGAAATTGGGAAAAAAATTCTCCATTTAAATATAAAGTTTCATAAGGGATTTGTTTATTAGGTAGGAATTTAACTTTATTGGCTAATAAAATAAATATTAGTGCCATTTAGATTAAAGAACCAACATTGTAACATAAAAAAAAAAAGCGTTAGCCCCAAGGGAATAAAAGGCAGGGAGATCGGAACTCGGACTTTTAAAAACTAAAAATAATAATTTAATTCTTCGGAGAGAGGGCTAGCTAAATTAAATTTTTGTTATATTGATAAAATATCTGCTTAGCTATCTATCTATTTATTTTGTAGAAAATAAATTAATATTTTGAGAAAGGTATTGAATAATTCTATTATTTAATATTTTAAAAATAGATGATTTTTAAATTTATTTCGATATAATTTTCCATTAATTATTTTATGATAAACATTTTATAAAATAAAGATAGAAAAAGAGAAAATTACCGTATGAAATTAGTAAGAATTTATTTAATTTATATC
Source organism: Tetmemena sp. SeJ-2015 (assembly GCA_027382625.1). NCBI lineage: Eukaryota > Ciliophora > Spirotrichea > Sporadotrichida > Oxytrichidae > Tetmemena > Tetmemena sp. SeJ-2015. Next base: position 16,605 of record JAJKFJ010021512.1, read on the forward strand.
AAAATTGACTAAAATTGATTTACATAAAGTGGATTCTATAAATGTTCTCCACATCACTCATCAAAGGAGAAGAATAGTATCAAGCTTGAGATTATTCTCATTTTATGTGAATTTTGTTTAACTTAAAATCTCTCATCGCAAAGAAAAGAAGCGAGCAATTTTTGTAATTATTTATTTCGAAGATTTGTTTAAAAAAAGACTACTCATTAAAGGAGATCTTACAATTTATCTTTCAAATTATATTTTCTATTTTGCAAGGTATAACTTAATTACATATACTTCTACATATTTTTAAGTTCTTTTGAAGCAAATTTTTTTCAATCTTCATTTATTAAGAAGATAAATTTAAAAGAATTCCAATTTAGAAATTTAAATTCAAGGATTTTAAAATAATTATTAAATTTACAAGCTTCTTTAATTACTAAATTTTAACACAAAATTTAAGTTTAATAAATTTCAGCAATAGTGATATATGATTGTCCTGCTGCCAATAGATAGAGCCGTCTTGGAATCACTCGTTGTTCCATAAGTTCCTCAGCCTTTGATTTTTCTATTCTATATCCTTGGCCTTGTTTTTGCATAGTGTAATTCCTGATATTATTTATTGTTTGGATCTGTTTTGAGATTAACTCCTTTGAACTTGTTCCCTCTTTGACTTTATTGTTGAAGCATCTGCACAAGAAGAAGTTGTCTTTATTAATATTTTATCAGTCCTTAGTTATTGGACAGAGTCATGTTAGTAGTATTTATAGAACCCTAAATTTAGTTGGTTTAGTTACCAGAGTTTATAAATATTAAATGAGTCTTCATTAGATTTTAATAATTTAAATTTAACTTAAAATAGTTAATTTATTTAAGAGTGAGTAGAAAAGCTCATTTATTTATGTTTAATTTCAAATTACAAGTCGATAAATTCTCACGATACATTATTTTATTCATGAATAAGGACTCATTGTATGTGGCAATTGTACTATGACTACCTCTGTTTAAACAAATTTTCATTTCCATGGAAAGTTTTCAAATGTGGCTATTGAAGTAAGATAAATATATAAAAACTTTAAAATCCAGACCTGTAAGAGAATTTTTGATTCCTCGAGGAAAAATAATATTACAAGGCCAAGGATGACCTTAGTGTAGCATCAAAAAAATTCAAAATTCATGAGATATTTCTTGAATTATAAGAAATTAATTATTTAATCTAAAATAAACTTTCAATTAATTTTTAAAATTATTC
>JAJKFJ010021514.1:0-13413 GCA_027382625.1 Tetmemena sp. SeJ-2015
TGGGATCTAGATCAATAAAAATAATTTTGATCTTAAAATGGAAACGAGTACCGGCAAGATGGTTGGAAAACTTGAATGTTAAGCGTTAAGATGGAAGCCAAGAGTTGAGAAAGGTTCCGAAAAGGAAGACCTCTACAGGTACCTTTTTTTAGAAAAGGTAAAAAACTCTCATGATTTGAAGTAATAAAAATCTTAGTTGGTTTTTCCCTTTCCCAAAAAATGTGGAACAAAGATCTCGTTCCCCGGAAATTCTTGCTGATGAGAAGAAAGAACTCAAAACAATCGATGTAAACATGATGGGATCCCAACTATCCTGAGATCCAGTCCTAATATGTATGACGATGGAGGGGAGTCCGGAGGTTGTCTATTCCTTCCTAACAAGGAACAACTCTAAAAAAATTTGCCATAACGAAGGTTCTTCTTTAGCGTCCTTCTACTGTAAAGCAGAGTACCTCAAAGAGTCTTTTTGAAGATGCACACAGGAAGAGATTCTAAGTAGGGGAGAACGACCCAAAGAAGCAAGTTAGTTTCATACCAAAATTTTAAAATCTCTTTTCTGCCCCATTCTACTAATGAGTATTCAAGTCACTTACTTTTCTATCTCTAATATATCACACTTTATTATGTCCTGTAGTTTAATTTTACCATTTTAAATTAGATATATTCCTCTTAATTTTTTTTTTTGGAAAAAAATTTGGATTTTTTTTTTTTTATTTTTTCCTAAATAAATCCTCTGTAGTTAATATATGTGAGAATTTGATAAAAAAGGAAATAAATTATTAATTAATTTTTATAAAATATAAAATTTTTTGCTGTTGAAAGTGTCTTTTAAATTATTTATTTATTATTTAGAATTAAATTATAACAACTTTCCTTGTATCTTCTTCGTTGGAGACTTGTGGAGCGAGTTATCTCTTGCCCAAGTTTAAGAGTTGGATGATTTCTTCATTCAGAATATTCAACATCAATACTTCATCTCAAGATTTTTAAATAAAGGAAATAGAAAAAAACATTTACAATTATAGGATTTAGCGAGCAACCCCCATAATGAGCTAAAGATATTTTTGCGAATTCGAGGCAATATACAATTAGGCGTAAAATACATGATATATACAAGTTACACTCACTAGATTGACCTCTCTGTTTGTGCTTCAGTCGCCATAGTCTCTGCGAGTTTTCAAGGATTCCCCTTTATTCAGCAGTTTCTTCACTTATGTTTTAGTCCCTCATTCGAACCTTTCCGAGATATCATTGTCGGATCAGATGAAGAAGTAGATGCTTCTTTTCCGAGCATTATTATGCCATTTACTCTCTGCTTCACTCAAAGATTATCAAGGTTCAGTTTATTTTTGCTCTAAAATGCCATCTTGTATTTAGGTATTTAAATCCATTGCTTCCATTAATACTAGCTGGAATAATAATGAATTTAGAGTTCTTAAATCACTAATAAGTTTAGACTAATAAAATAATTAAGAAAAATTAAAAGCTAATCTCATTTAATGCAAAATATCTTAATGTTCTTAAATCATGAGATCTCTTTAAATTAATAATCTTAATACACTCAAAATTACTCTCACTATTCTTAATTCTAGTTTGCCTTTTGTTAATTATTTTATTAGTCTAAACTTATTAGTGATTTAAGAACTCTAAATTCATTATTATTCCAGCTAGTATTAATGGAAGCAATGGATCTAAATACCTAAATACAAGATGGCATTTTAGAGCAAAAATAAACTGAACCTTGATAATCTTTGAGTGAAGCAGAGAGTAAATGGCATAATAATGCTCGGAAAAGAAGCATCTACTTCTTCATCTGATCCGACAATGATATCTCGGAAAGGTTCGAATGAGGGACTAAAACATAAGTGAAGAAACTGCTGAATAAAGGGGAATCCTTGAAAACTCGCAGAGACTATGGCGACTGAAGCACAAACAGAGAGGTCAATCTAGTGAGTGTAACTTGTATATATCATGTATTTTACGCCTAATTGTATATTGCCTCGAATTCGCAAAAATATTTTTTATCAAAATTTAACAGACTACAATTTAGAACCCCTTAATTTATTATTTTAACTTAATTCATATTTTTATTTAAATTTTAACTAGATTATAAAAAGTATTATAGTAGTAGTAAGAATTATAGTCATAAAGCATTTTCACAGCAGAATTCTACAAGATAAATGAAAATCCGCCACTTTGTAAGGCATAATTATTGAAACCTTTTACTCCTTAGTATTACATTATTCTGGATAATTTTATTTTATCCTATGCATCCTCCATAAAAAGCGCTATTATTTATGAATGTTGAATCAGTATTGTTATAAAATTAAATAAAAACTCTTATATTATTCTAATTTGAATAAATTAAAAAATAAAATATAGAGAACTAGAATACTTTCAATTTAATGATCAAAATTATAAATTACTAAGACCTAAAGAAAATGATGATAAAAATGGCTTAAACATCAGGAAACCTTGTCTATGTAGCAGCTAGTCGACAATCTTGTATCTTAATTATTTACGAATTAATTACTACTTCAATTGTATAATATTTATTCCTCAGATTCAGTAATAAAAAATAATTAGTTAAAATTTCAAAGAGAGGGCTTGGATAAATTAATCTCGATTGGGTGATTAGTTAATAGAACAATTATAAAATTCTGAGAAAACTATGATTTATACAATCATTTTGAATAAAAAAAATCAAATCTCAAATATTCTTAATCTAGTAAAAGCTTGAAAATTTTCTCGCACTATTTAATATTCATTTTTTTAAAAACAAATTCAGTTTATGTTAAGTAAATTCAAAAATCGAAGGAAAAATATGTTTTGCTTTAATTAAAAAAGATTAAGTGGATTGTTTATATTATATGATGAGTATGATTAAATGATTATATATTGCTTTTCCTTAAAAATAGATTGCGCCTAATTCCATTTTTATTAATTCATAATATACTTTGATTTAAATTTAGATTTTTCTTGCTTTAAATTAAAAAACAACGTTTTCATAATCTACAACAGCATTTACAACAATAAAACCAAATTTTACTTATGAAAGTGCCCTCTGAATAACATATGTGCGAGTAGAACTTACGCTGAATTCATCATTCTTAAGAAGCAAGCCTCTGTCAGCCACTAACTACCTTTAGCACAGAATAAAAACTATAATTGAGACTGAGACAATCAATATACCTTATGATTCTGACTATGAACTGGTAGGAGATGTCCCCTTCTTTAATTAAAAAAAAAATCAATTAATGCTATAAAACATTCAAATTATAGCAATTTTTTATTACCAAGCAGATGTGGCTGAGTTCCAGCTGGTGGACAACTGGCGGACATCAGGCGGACATTAAGGCGGACATTAGGCGGAAAAGAGGCGGACATCCAGTGACCAGATGGCTTGGAGAGGTGAAAATTGGCAAGGACTACTGGACTAGAGGTCAATGCGATTACCGATACAGGCTTACCATCGATGAGCACATCCTGAGTTCCACTACCGGAGGTAGAGAGCAAGCTCTCTTAGACCTATCTGCTAGGCAATCAGTCTTGACACACCGAGTCTTCCTAGTGACCGGCAGCTCACGCCCTCAGTCAGGAAGGGTTTGAACGGCAGGAATTCCAATTGCCCTAGGTGGGAGTGGAAACGTCCGAATCCTCTTGTGGCTATCGGTAGTGATTCAAGCACTGGAAGAAGTAACATGGCTAGAGAGTACCAGGTCGGTAGCTAAAGGATCTGCTGCTCCATAAGCAATTAGGGAAGTGTTTAATTACACTATTATAATGAGTGAGGTTATTGAATATGTCAACCTGCCCTTTTATACAAGGGCTTATAGCTAATTAATATATAAAGCCACATCTGCTAGGTAATAAACAATTATAATGCGATTAATAATATCAGCACTAATTAATCAGAGATGTCTCGAAACGAATTATTAAATTCATACCCAAATCATCATCATCATCATCATCATCATCATCATCATCATCATCATCATCATATCATCATCATCATCATCATCATCATCATCATCATCATCATCATCGCATTTTTAAGAACTTTAATTTGATTAGATTTTGCTTACCTCAGATCATGTATTTATATTTAACCTATGAAATATTAATGCATTCTTAATTTTGATTTTATAAATAAAGTTAATAACAATTTATATAGGAAGGATAGCATTAGATTACTTCGAAATATATTTAGAAACACAAAGCTTTATCAAAGGAGAAAGAAAACAGACAAGATTTATCAAGCTGTACAAGCTTTTTACATTCTTTCTAGATAACTTTTTGATTTCTTATGCAAAGTATTAGTTATTCTTCAGTTTATAGTTTGTTGCATTTTACTCTGAGTTTATAATTTTTTTGTGTAAACTTTGTTACTCTTACTCTCTCTTTCTTAAATTTAATCGTTAATGTCATCTTACCTTAACTACGATTATTATCGTTGGCTTTCTCGTCTGCTTGATGAATCTAATGTGTTCAATATGGTACAAGGCGCAGTCAATGCTTCTATACTCTTTAATGAAAATCCATTTTCATTAAAGATTGATAATTTAAAGACTTAATTTATTCACAAATGGAGAACTAAAATAAATCTCTTTTCTATTTAATGTTATCCTTCCTATAATTAAGGAGGTAATTATACTTCGATAAGCTTTAAAAATTTAAGTACAGAGAAGAGAGTTTTTAATGGAAAATTAAATTAAATATAAAAAATTTCAATATGAAATAAATAAGTGGCAGTTAAGTTGTCTCACCATTCGATTCAGAATTAAATTTAAAAACTCTATTTCCTTGTAACTATTGTGTGGGTGCGCTTAGTACAGTAAAAGTAACTTTAGATAGAATGACTGAAATAATTGAGATATTAATCATGCGTTCATCACAACTCGCAGCTAACAGGGCTTGAAAATATGTTAGCAAGAAGCACTTATTAATTTTGATTGGCTATCTAGCAAGTCACAAAGGGCCTAATTCCCTTTTAATTATTTTAATAAATATAAATTAATTCTCGCTGTAAAGTATCTAAAATTTTATCAGAGATTCATATTTTATAACAAAATATACATTAAAAATGTATTATTCATAAAATACAAATTATGCCAGTTGTCTTCCTTAAAATTTGAGAATAAATTTTTCCCAAAATTTTTAAGTTTAAAGAATCACAATTTTTAAATGGAATGTCAACTACAAAAATACTTGAAATTTGATCCAACCAGACTTTTCAGATTTTCATTAAATATAGCTTTAATCACAATTCTAATTAAGATTAATTTATTTTTATTTTAAATAACTAAGGTCTAGTTCACTTGAAATTTTTATAAATATATTGAGTTTAAATTTCCTTTTTTAAAAATAATATAAAATTATTTGATTTGCAGCTTTTTAGGGTTTAACTTCCTTCAAAAATAATTATTATAAGTTTGATTATTCTATACTTAATTTTATTTGACAATAATATAAAAATCTCCAGTTTACACAGCAAAGACTCCTCCAAAATATGCGCTGTTATTTACAAAATTCGACGAAAAACTTTTTAAAATACTTTTACTTAATTTGAATCATAAAATGCATTTTAAAAAAAAAAAATACAAAAATTATTAATAATATTAGCCTATATAATGATAAAATTTATATGTTAACCAAAAGTTAACTACATGAGAATGAATATATAGTGAATCTCCTTACTTATTAATTGATAAAAAACTGAGGAAAAAAGTATATCGAAAATAAAAAAGAGATTAATAAGGAAAAATTAATATAGTGATCAGCTTTTAACATGCATTAATTTAAATCTGAAAATCTAGAGTGGTTCTTTATCAAATCATAAAAAGCCTCGTAATAAACTTGCTCTCCCTCCAACAATAAGTGATTACTTAACAGCTAAGTAAGAATAAAATATTTATTTTTTATTTTGGGTTTATACTAGTTTAAAATTTAAATAAAATATTGTTTTTTGTCACAGAAACTGCGGCCTTTCATTTATAAGTTATGCAAGTTTAGCTTCTAAAATAAATCTTGGAGTTGCCACCTGGTTAGCGATGCTCATATTCTGACCTTATTTATCTTTGAATGTCAGAACTTTTCGTTCAAAGACTCATCTTAGGATTTTGTATTTTCTCCTCCTTTTCTTATTCGCTTTATTTCTCTAGTTTTAGAATCCAAGTTTTGGATACTATAATTGTATAAATAAATTATGTTTTTTACTAAAAATAATTTTTTGTTGTTGATTGAATTATTGAATCTTTGGATTTTAAGGAGCTCTTCCAGTAGCAGGTCTGCGATAAAAAAATCGCAATTGCCTTCCTATTTTATTTTTTACAGACTTAAAGATAAAAATCTTTTAAAAATAGAGAATGAAAAGATAAAACTATAGCCGAGAATTTTTTAATTAAGAAAGTTAAATTGATAAATAAAAAATATGGCAGTTAAATTTTGTGCTTTTCGTTAAATTTATTAAATTTAATAAAGAATGAAATCTTATTTTAAAAAAAAAACCTTCTTCCTTTTTATTTTTTGTTAATGTAGAAAGTATGTGTGTAAGGAATTAACTTATGCAACAATTATAAATTTGCCAAATCCCTTGTTTCAGAGTTTGCAGCATCATTATCACTTAAAGTATAGGATTGTTTTATAACTTAAATACAAGCATCATTACCTCTGGAAATATTTGGCTGACTGGCTGAAGTAGTAGTAAACGTAGTTGTAGTTGTAGTAATAGTATAGTAGTAGAAGTAGGACGAGTAAGCCAAATTTAATTATCAATCGCACCCAACCTCTTATCGAATCTTAAATTAACAACCACCCTCCCTTCTTAAATAATTAACGGCCACCTTTTAAAGATAATTAAGTGAATTGAATCGCGAGTAGTAGAAATAAGATCATAAGTGGGAGTCTTAATTATTAGATTAGTAGTCTGATAGTGAACAAAGGATAATGATTGGCTAATAAAGTTTAACTCTAATATAGTTGGCTATTAAATAATTTAATCTGATGTCTAATATAACAATTAAAGCCTGATTGGATTACTCTATTACGAATCTTGATTAACCAATGGGGTGGCTTAATTAATTAAAACACAAATAATTTTACCACTAATCTTTAAAATTTATCACCCCCAACTTTTCTTTTCAAGCCATAGAATGTTCTTCTAGATGTTGTTGTTATTAAGACTCCCATTTCTGATCTTATTTCTACTATTCGCGATTCAATTCACTTAATTATATTTAATTAAAAGATGCGGACCGCCACTTCAACAAATCTTTCGCGTTCTCGCCACTATGTCCTGCCACCTTTGAATTTGGATGATCTCCTCCAGCTCAGCCAAGATGACTAGAATCAAATGTGTTCACAATCAGAGCAGTCGCCATAGTCCAGTGGAACTCTTGCCTCTGAGAATTATAACCAAGATCCATTGAAGGCTGGAAAACGACGACCATTCGGTATGTCTTGGAATACCCTCGTTCAGCTCTCGGTGAACTGCTACCCCTCCACCCTCTTCATAGATGGCTTAATTCCATTGAGCAAGCAAGAAATGATCGTCGATGGGCCATCTCAATCAAAGCTAATATGAGAATAGGTCAGCGAAGGGATAGCATAGATACTCTTAATCAACAAAGTTTGTGACATAGGCATACTTATGCAACTAGTATACTCTAGAGACCTTTCCACTATCCGCGACACCTTCTTGCCTCACGGCTTCTACGCTCACAGTAAGGAAACCCAACGCCACCTAGGTTTCGAGCCATTTCGGATGAGAAACTGCTCGCAACTATGCCACCTACCCGAGGCCACAGTTATCTCCGTGCTCTGAATTCTATATAACTCACCACACGAAGCTTTAATGGCCAATTGAGATCTAATATGAGGAAAGCTCTTGAACTTGATAGTTCACAAAGAATTCTAAGCAGACTTTCGAGTCCATGCACTCCAAGTTCAATATCACACCCTCTCCCCCTCACACAGATCTCAAAGATGAGGCAAATAATTTAAGGGTGATGTGCAAGAAGATCAACAACAAGAGGAACTATCTCTTGAGGTTGGTGGCGTTGAGTGCCTCGATGCACTTGCGAGATTCCAATCGAACCAAAGACTACATATTCATAGCAGTATTTGGTGAGCTGTCCAAAGATGAACTACCGGAAAAGCTGAGGTAGATGACTATAAGGCGCCGAAACTTCATCAAGTCATGTGACTACAAAGAACTTAGCGAGAGAATCGAGAAGAACCTGAGTAAGCTGTTTGGCTTGGTGAGAGGGGCAGAAAAGATACTGGGAGTCTACGAGGACTTGAATAAATCGTTAGGCAAGCGGTCATACTCAACGAGACTGCTCAACATATCATGAATGTCAATCGCAGAGACGGCAAGTACTTTAATAAATGAAGAAGCAGGAGGCAATGCAGGGTTTAGAGCCCACGCTACGAAGGAGCGGAAGCAAACAACAGGGAGAGATAAGTAATTCAACAAAGAATCTTGCTCAAATCAACTTCGCTCGACGTGGAGTTCATGAAGGAAGCAAACAGGTTCATCTACGTGAATTATGATGAAGTGCCAAACTATGTCGAAGTTCCAGAGATTTATATGGAGAAGTATAAAGTAAAGGCATTCAGCACGCTTATTGATGACAAAGAAGATTACAGAAGTTGCCCTTGCAAATTGGGTGAATCCTGCTACATTGCGAAGAAGGGTTAGAGCTAAAAGTAATTCCTGCGGCGTGGCTCAGATATAAATATTAATTAAGGAGGTGACTCTCCAAAATTTTATCATAAGACAAATAGTTCAAAAGATTAAAGTATCTATTTATTAAGAAATAACTCTAATCGCATTTGATCCTTTACTATTAGAAGAGATATTCTTTCGCAATTTCTACTTTTTAAAAAAAAATAAACACAGATAAAAAATTCAATAATCAAGGAACAAATTCTCAATTGAGGTATGTAGTTCGTTTTTTTCCGGGCTCCAATTTGCAACTCTTAATTCATTATTTCTATTCAATCCTATTTTCATTTAAATTTTAATTTAAATTAGATAGTTAAAATCTAGGACCCGCGACGTGGCACCAAAGTCGGCTTGGCTGGGGTAAGAAGATAAGCTGGCCATTACTCAATGACCCTGCTACGTTGAGTTTAACCCCTGGAGGCGATCTAGTTTAGTAATCCGAGGTAAGTGGTGTAATGTTTCTAAAAGAGGGATGAGTGGATTGTGTGAACCCTAAAGCTGTGCGAGAACTGTTCTACATCCCAAGCCGTAGCCCTTGGCTCTAGATTAGTGACCTCACATTGAAGAAAGTTTGTGACCATAAGAAGGGGCAATGGTTGCGTAGAAATCCTCAAGGGAACTAGGCTGGTGAAATTCAAGAGAATGTTGCAGTAGTAATCGCCGACTCAAGCTGTAAAAGTGTATATGAGTGGCCTAACCACTGGCGTATGCACTACCCATGTTACTTAATGGTGGTCGCCTACCACCAAGGAGTCATACTGATCTTGTCAAATTGGTAAGGCTGTTATACTTTTTCCATTTCAAACCATCTCCGGATTCGAAGGTTTTTGCTATCAGGTGAGGCCGGCAGATTCTGATGTACTCAGAGCTTAGAAGTCATATATGAAGTGCTCTAGATGATCCTCTCTCGTCCCCCAAAAATGAGAGTTGTGTCTTATCACTGATTAACTGACGTCATGGGATGAATCGAGTTTATTGAGCGTGATTTCTCCTGTTTTGACCGTGCTTATTTATGCCCTGTGGGGTTACTCCATAATTCCTCATTTAAATTTGTTTATAATAAATACTTTTTTTTAATTTTATTAAAAACATAAAATCTATTGATTTTAAATTTATAATAAAACATCTAAGCCATAAATATCAAAAGTAAAATATAGATTTATCATTATTTATTTAAAAATAATTTATACTAATTATAATGGAATATTTATCTTAAGCTATCATAGCTGAGATTTAAATAAAAAAGAGAATTAAATTATAAGTTTAATTAAAATCGAAGATAATTGCGACAATTGAAGTGAGCCAAATTGATTCAGCATGAAATTTTAAGAACTTACTATCCTTGCATCTTTTGTGTGGGAACGTTTAGTAAAGAGTTATACGAAATGCAAGTTCCCGAGGACTACAAATATGAAATTGATGATAGTGTGCGCATCATATCTCGCTGCCGAGAGGTGCTGAGGCAATAATTAAAGAACAAACTCATTATAATTTTTGAAAAGCTATCGAACAAACTGCAGATCAGGGGGGGTGATTCTGCAATTTCAACAGCCACGAATTTGCAGCTCCCCATTTATTATTTTAATCATTTATAATATTAATTTAATTCTTTACTATAAATTATTCATATAAGAATCAGACTCTTTAAAATTTTAAATTTGCAAAGGTAAAATGATTTTTACTTAAAAATCAAAAGTTTTTATAAAATATTTATTTAAAAAAAAACTTAAATAGCTTAGGTAAAATCCGTCCATTAAGTATTTTCTCCCTAAGATACAACACTCCCATATCCAAATTTAATCATCTTTATATTTCTAAATTAGTATTTATTAGTACTGAGAATTAATTGATATTTCAATTTTGTTATATTTTCAATTATTATGGATGAGATCTATAAAATTAAGCATTATCATCCCAAAAGACATTAAATTAGATTGAGAGCAATCTGCGTCTTCTTTGATTTAGGTATAAACATTTCTAGGCCATTATTTTTATACTAGAAGGCGGGATTCTGCTTATTTCCTCATAACCTGATAATCATGCTAAGTATTATGAGAATTTAAAGTAGATACTTATTATGGTGAGCCATATAGCAGTGAAGGAAATAGTTTTATTACCTAGTCGTAGCTCATTACCCAAGATTAGAATCTCTATCTTCCGATTGAGGGCTAAAATGAGTAATTAGGCTAAACTACTGTTCATTTTCACATATTGTAACTTTTAAGAGACATCTAATACCGTGGATTTGCCAAGTCTTGCGGAGGCAATGATCATTACTTTGACAATCAGGGTGGTAGTCAAAAGTAATTTTAAATTTAAATGAGTGAGAATCAATCTCAATTTGATTATTAGAATATATTTTACGTTAAAATCACCTTATTATCATTTAAACCTCATACTTTAAATATTATCCGTTCAGCCCGGATTTTTCAAAAACTTTTCAATTTCCTTCTGTAAAGCCTGGACTAACAAGGACGAAGTACTTGCCATCTGGGTTAAAACTTGGTACTGTAAGCGCTCCTTGTCGACCGAGTATTGCTAGCAAAATGTCAAAAAAAGGTAATTTTACAGATTTATTAAATCCCACAATTATAGGGAACGTTCTCCTTCAATATCAAGTCGAATACAACTGCGACTATTAAACTCTAAAGTTCAGTAAAAAGACGAAAAGCAGTGGCTACTTACTGGACAAGCTGGCTTCCTAGCCAGTAGTGAAAAATCTGGCCTGAACGGATAATAATATAGCATCAATGAGATATGTTTGAGCTCTTTTCAAATTATTGAGGCATTTCCAATTACCTTTATTCTTAACATTTAGACATTTTTATCTCCCATCTCATAAATGTTACTTAGTTCTCAATATATCATTCGAAAGAATCTAAAGTTAATGGTTTTCTATTAATTTGTATATGCCAAAGGGAATCTTATCTCTTAAATTTGAGTACACCTGTGGGATTCGAACCTAGGTGGACCAAGTCTGCCTCCACACTGAGCATGGAGTAACTCTTGATGATTCAACTATTTTAACTAATGGCATGGGAGTATTTTACAATGTAAGATAAGCTAGTAATAGAGACTGATTAAAAATAGATAGACATTGGAATATTGTTCGGATGGCAGTAATATTTAATTACAATATCTAATTTTCTTGGGTCTATATTAAATGCATAGAAGTACTAGACTTTATTTTCCTAATAGCAAGAGAATGAGAAAAATAACTGGGAATAATTTTATTTAATGAAGAATTAAATTTCGCAATTATACAAATCACATTTTAGATTATTTTTGAATTTCACCTCAATTGTGAAAATATTAGCATCTAAACCAAACAATATTGATGGAAATTTTTGCTTAATGTTTTCCTGAAGATTGTAGAGGCTCAGAGTAAAAGTTGTCGAAGGTGTAAATATATTCTAGACTACTTTCTACCTTACTGCTTCTATAACTAGTGGTAAGTAAGAAGGGCTCGACTTTCTTAAGAGTGACGTTTTAGGCTAGCAAATCTTATAGTTGGCGTTTTCTTAGCTAAAATGTGTGTTTCGTGCAAGGAATTAGAGGTTTAATTTCAGTTAAAAATTCTTTAATTAAAATAATTGATTCTCATAAAACACAAAATTCACAAAAATATTTTCATTGAACTATTATTACCTTCTAAAGTGGAGGGAGCTCATTAGGATATCCATTTAAGTTCTAACATTCGTAATTTTATGATAGTTTGCAACGATAAGGAAATATATTATTTGTTCAGCACCGATTTTTCACTACTTGCCTGGAAGCCAGCTTTTCCAGTAAGTAGCCACCGTTTTTAGTCTTTTTACTGAACTTTAGAGAGGTGGCTTCAAATCCATCCATGATTGGAATGTTGGTCAAGAATGTTCCCTATAATTTTGGGATTTAGCAAAGTAAAATTACCTTTTTTGACATTTTTCTAGCAATACTCGGCCGCCAAGGAGATCTTTCCAGGTCTTACAGAAGCAAACTGAAAAGATTTTGAAAAATCGGGGCTGAACGTATAATATAGACCTCAGCAGAACTCGGAGGCACAAAAGGCGAATCTTCCTTTCTCGAGGTCATCCTCTGCTGGCTCTCGCTCAGAGTGCTGTGGATCTACAAATTTAAAGGAGCAGCGCTAAAAGACGAACAGAGATGGAGGCTTCCTTCCCGCTTCACAACTAATGGCAGAACCCCAATAGCCAAAATTAGGGCAGTAGTTAGCATCACTTATATAAATTTTTCTTCATTAACAAATATCATGTGTTCTGCTTAAATCATCAACAATAAAGATAAACTTGTGGATTTAAAGCAAATATAAAAAATGCAGCAAATCTACGATAAATAAGGCGTCCCATAAGCTCTACCTCTGCACCTCCACCTATTTTTTGAACATTTTACATATCCTGAAGGCATTTTCTCTCTGGTTTTTGCGCGAATGCTGACTTGCTCTCTTCCATTCTTTCGAGATAACATAGCTGCTGCTCACTACAGTATTGTCTACTTGTAATCTGATCTACTTTTCTCTCATTGAAGCTGTCAATAACTCAACAATTCGAATTTTTCACTATCAAACTTTGTTGTCATTCTTGCGCTGAACTCCTAGTTTAATCCATTCTTAATTGTTATAATAAAATTAAAAAAGGAAAATTATAATACACTTATTTATATTCGCTTTAAATTAATTAAGAATT
>JAJKFJ010021515.1:0-12890 GCA_027382625.1 Tetmemena sp. SeJ-2015
AAATGGACATTTTTAGCTAAATAGCCTCGTTAATTTTTGGGGGGTTATGATTTTTAAAATTGCCATGTACTTTTTCAAACCCCAAATCTGTTGCCCCTTTGGTTTACTGCAAGTATTTTAGGGGGGTTTTGCAACCCATTAAGAGAGAATATTTACCCTCCATTTTCGTTTCTTAATTATTTGTAGCTAGCGGGATATGGAATTTGCGTAATTGATTTTTGTATTTCCAATATTTTGAAAGGGGTTTTGAAAATTTTAAAAAGGTTTGAATTTTTAAAGAAATGTTTTTAATTTTCCCTTGAAACTTTTAAAAAAATTTTTTAACAGGATTTTTTTTGTTTCCTTATTAATTTTTTTTCCTCAATATCTCCATTAGACTTTCTAAACTAAGCTTCGTGCTGACGATTTAGTAAGTCTTTAAATCTTTGAAGCCAACTTTGTTCTAAATCTCATCCATCTATTCAAGTTTTTTCGTTCTCATTTTCAAAAGTAGCTCTTTCCCATAACTTATCAATTTTTTGCAGCAGCTTATTTTAAAGTATCGCAAATTGCTTGATAAGATAGTAGAAATTAACTCCCATCTGATCTTTATTTTTATTTGTCAAGCATATTAACTATAATTTGGCCATTTTTGACATGTGAGGTAGGATGATATTGTCACACCCATCGCTACTAACACCTTGCTATAATTTTATAATAACAATTAAAAAAATATGCTAGCGTATAGTATTCCAAGCCTCTTCGAATTTCTTGAATAAGGAATCTACATATAATAACTCATCTTTACTCTTTGTGAACTTTTGAAGAGCAGTGTCAATTGAAAACTTCAAGCTTTCTTCATATGATATCTTCCCATCGCATTTGATTTAGATGTATTTGAAGAACTCCAAAACATCCTGGAAATAGCCCAGGATTCTAATGTCTTCAATGTTTTCTATCACAAGATGAATAAATTTGCACTCCAGTTCATCAGATTGAACTAACTGATGCTTCACATTTTCTAAAGTCAAGGTACATTTGTTCCTTAAAAGAGACAAGAGCTGAGAGTTGATTTCAGATTCTTCAGCATCTTCTGGGAATTCATAGGTCTCGTCAATTATTTGCTAGTTCTTTGCTTGTAGTTAAATTTCCTATTCCTTCTTACCCTAAGCATTTTATTGATAAGCCTTGGCATCTTGATTATAAATAAATCTTTGAACTTTTAGAAGAAAGAATTGAAGTTTCCTCTGTAGTTTTGAATTAGGCTTTCTGAAAATAGTCTTTCAAAGTCTCTTCTATTCTCTAAAAGCCTTTTCGGATTTGCTTACTTGATCAAAGGGTTTCTTTCAAGCCACTCATTTGTTAGGCTTTTTTTCCGAAAAAAAGAAGAATTTGATTTAAAAAGAAATTTTTAAGAAGCTAAATTGTTTTTAGTAAACTCCTTTGCAAGCTTAGCATTAATTTGCTCCTCCTTTTTCATCTACAACGACTAATCAAATTACTAAATAATTTGTCATTAGTAATATAAATTAGAGAAAAACTTTTGTTTTCCTTTTTGCCCACTAAAATTTTACCATCTTTTAAGGATAGTTGCGCCAAGTAGCATCAGATTTATAAGGATCTACCCTATTATATTTATAAATTATGAGAGGAATCTTATTGATCTCACGGAGGTTGATTGTATTATAAACCTCTGGATCTTGGCAAATGAAACCTGGCCTCGCTTCATTTTCAGGATTGAAGTTATTCTTGTTGTTGCCTTTTGATATCTCCTCTGAATTTAAAAGTAATCAAAAAATTTATACCATTGTATTTAAAAAGGAATTTTCCTTTTTTCCTTTCATTAGATAACTTTCCGCAATCTCCAACTATGAATTCTTCTTAAAAGTTTTTCACCCGTACCTTGCAAAGTTCGCACCCAATTTGAGATTTAGGTCATAAGAGAGATCGTATTTAGTGTTAACAAAGAAGGGCCAGTAGATGTCGTCAGTTTAATTAAAGTTTAAAGAGGGTTAAAAATTTAAGGATTTTTGCTTAAAGAAAAATTTTTTTTAAAAAAATAATTTTGGTTTTCTCTTGTCAACTGGTTTTTTTCCCTAACTTAAAAAATTAAAAAAAAACTAAAAATTTTTAAAAATGGATCCCAAATTTTTTGGGAATTTGGGGAAAGGGTTTTTTTGGGAAAACAAAAATTTTCATTTTAAAATATCTCAAGTTATTATTGGGGGAAAGGGCCCAAGTAACAAAGTCTTCGAGTGTAATTTCTGATTTTTGCAATTTCATGTATAAAAGCTTGCTATCTTTATCTAAATCAGTTAGCACCTTGAAGTTTAAATATTAATTGGTCATACTAAAACTTTTAATTGAAGGCTCTCTTTTTCTCCGAATCTGTGTTCTTATGCTCTACATGAACGAATACTTTTCCTTCATTATGTGAAAACCCTTTAAGAATCAAATGTTTTAGTAGACAAGCAAACTCTTTTGAAGAAATAGAAAATGTAAGGGGTTCACTCTCTCCTCTTGCTCAGTTTTAAGAAATTCACGAGCTCATTCAGTAAGGGGTTATTTTAAGGTAGAGGCAATCTCCTCTCAATTGGTTCTACTTTAAAAAATTTTTAAAATTTTTAAAAACCCACTCTTTTAAAAAGGCAACGTAACAAAACTTTTTAAGGAATCTTTTAGAATTAAATATAAAACACGATAATTGCCCACTTCAAGTTTTAACTCATGCTCAAGATTCTATGCTGCAGAAATTCTTCAATGATATCACAGAGGATAATAGCCAGGGGCTCCTCGACTGTTTCGATCTTTTTATTACAGAAATAATGAAGTCTGTTAAAGATTTAGTACCGTCTTATTACATCTAAAATCATATATTAAGGTTTTAGTCTTCTCAGAGTTTTGTAAGATTCTAAATTTTCTAACTGGATATATTTCTAAGTTGATGCTTCAGTTGATCCATCTTCCTCTATTCTCTGTGATATTTCTTCAATTATTTTTCGGAATAGCCCCTAAGCTAAGAATGGCTTTTCCTAAAACAATTTTGGAGCGTTGCCCATAACTTTGAAGCTGAACTTAATTATTTCCTCAATTTGAGATTTAGGAACTTTACCAAGCTCATTTTATAGTTGCTTGAGAAATGTTATAATAATCTATAATTAAGAACGAATTCGAATACTAGCTGTTCATTTTAATCATAATTTTCGTCCTCTTCTTCTTCCTCTTAGGATTCATTTTCGCCCTCTTTTTCCTCTTCCTATTCTTCCACTTCTTTCTCTTCCTCTTTTATTATAAATTAAATTGATATAAACTTGAGTTTCTTAAATTTCATTCTAGCTTCTACTAATTTTGATTTCTTCTATAATCAAATAAAATATTTTGCCTTTCTTTATTTTCCTCATTTTATTTTTGTCCTCTTTTCTTTATTCTCCTCAGATTCTGAACTAGAAGCACTATTCAAGCCTATGATTTGAGTAATTAGATCTTAAGTTCCTTTATTCTTATCTGCTAATTCTGCAATTCTAACCAATGGCATGAGTTCAGTTGCTTCATTTTATCAGGTTTAAGGTTTAACTTCCTTGCTTGGTCTATAACTTGCATTTTATACTCAATCAGTATCTGAATCACTGAGGTTTCGAAGCATGATTCCTAAATACTCAATTCAGAAAGGTTGTCAAGCAGCTTTTACATCACATCCTCAAATCTATGCTACTCAAAACACATTAAAATTTTAAGATACTCTTATGAATTCTTATTGGTAAGAATCTAAATAGAATTAATAGAAGCCTCATTCATTATAAATTTGGGATGATAACCCTCAGTTTAAACTTTGTAATGGGACTCCAAGGTTTTAATTTGATCCTAAAGCTTGTCAAACACTTAATCATAGTCAGAGAACATGAACGAGAATTTAATTATCGAAAATAAATTATTGCAGCAAGCTCTCAATCTTCTCAAGAATTTTATGATAGATGAGGTAAATACTATATAGGAGTTTTATTGAGCACTTATTTTCGTTTTACTCAGGTATGAGTATTTTGAAAAGTAGTAGAATCGCTCTCTCTTGTTCAGGTCTTTTGTGATAGCTTGAGATATTTCTAATGAAGTCATTTCTATCTAGTTCGAGAGAGTCTAATTCCTCCTCTGAAAATCCTTAGACTTATTCAATTTGTTTTTGCAGTTCGTTGAACAACTCTTTTTCATATTAAATTACTCTTTAAAGCAGTAATATCTTATGAATTATATTTGTTGAATTTAATATAATGCATTGCTATAATTTTCATTTTTCGTATCTGAATCTTTTTCTTCTGCTTTTGCAAGACTTATTATCTCCTTAATTATATATTTCTTCTTTTTGCTATAATATTTGAAGTATATTATTTTAGGAGCTCGTTATACTCAAGTTAAGATTATAGCTATTTTTCGAATTAGTCAAATAACTTATTGAAGAAGGGGTATTTTCCAAAGAGGAGCAATCGAGTGTATAAGTCTTAGTATGTGAGAATAAGAATTATTTAGAAAAATCTATCTACAAATTAATTGATTATTAAAATTATCTTTGATTTAGATTGGTCAAGGTTGACAGATGTGAAATACTCAATGAGGTTTTATTTTTCAAGTTAAGAGATAAAGAACGCCATAAATTTGCTTAGTACCATTTTCAAGTAGTTAGTTGCAGCTGAAAGGAAACTGTTACTTTAATTCATGACTTCCGCATTTTTGACAGCCAATTCTTACCATTGATAGAAATAAAAAATTTAAGATTGTAACTTAAAAATAGCCCTTTATGTCGATTGCTTAATTGCCAAGATTTTCTTTAAAGAGTTCTCTGCAAGCTTACATAATTCCGGGCCCTCTCAGAAGTATAGTTAGTTAATTATTCAACTTTCTTCTCGTAGTTAAATTGTGAATGAGGATTGGTGTACTTTAAGTAACTAAGTGTGTTTGAGAGTGATAGCTTGTAAATATGCTCAAATATTTTATCATTCTAATTATCAATAACCTGCTCCAAAGTACTGTGAACAAATTTGTCAACGTGAATATAAGTATTATCTTTTCCATTTGCCAAGTCAATAAAGGATTCTTGCCATCCATATCCGAAGCTAATTTGAGCTTCATATGATCCGTATATCTTTACAATCAGAACGATGTTCTTTTTAATAGGTCTAAAGCTTTGATCTTCCTCTATCATTTCACTGCATTGCTAATCGTACTCATTAAAATTTCTATATTAAAAGACTTTCCTGCTTTGGTTGATCATAGTTCTACAAAGCCAAAGAGTATGCTAGTCATTTATTAGGGAATCGGCAGTCAGAATTTAATTTTCATATTTGCATGTTAAACTGAAGAATGAGTCTATTTATGCTTTGAAGTCTTTCTTTGCTCTGATGCCTTCAATTGATATTGGCTTTGCTGCATTGCACATCTCAAATTCATTTTTGTAGTCTTCACCTATTCTTATTTGATAATTAATTAAGTTTAGATTTTTATATTTGATAAGAATATACACAGTAGTTTTGTCCAGCTGATTCCTATTGTAATGAGAAGATTGCAGTACTTGGATACAAATTGAACAATATAAAAATGAACTTGTGTCTATAAGGGAACTCTCTTCATCATTATGAGGTTTATTAGCAAAAGATTGTAATAAGCTGAAAACATCTTGATGTTTCTCGATCTCAATATAATTTTTGACTAAAGAAATTAAAGATTAATTATAATTACCCAAATCCTTTTGATCAGACTACTTAGAGCTGAGGGACCTAATCACACCACACTAGTTTGCAATAGCTAATATTTTCTTCTTGCAAATATAGATTTACATTCATAAGAATTTAACAAATTTAGGAATTTTTAATCTACAACTAGAGTCATTAAAGAATTCTTGAGTAGCTCTTCAGAAGCCGCAAGTACAGGAAACATATCTTTCTTAGTGAATCTGCCTATTTCACTGATTTGATTGATCCAAGTCAGTAGTTCCTGTTAAATAGTTTTTGATTCTTCAGTGAAATCTTCATAGATCACTCATATCAAATTAAACTTAATAATTATACATAGATATTGAAGAAATGCTTTTCAAATCTATTCAACAAGGGTAAATCCATTTTCAGCATCTTCTTTGAGCTGACAACGAGAATGATAAAATTAATGAGATTGCATTTGAAGTTCTCATGGACGATTGATCTGGCAAACTCCTATCCAACAGCAACCTTACATCTTTTCACATTATTTCCAATCTCGTAGTTTTAATTCAGCATATCGTAGAATGCTTGATATATGTTGTCTAGTTTAAAAGAATAGCGACTCTTCCAGATTGGCTATACATTGCTATTCATCTATTCTAATCGTCTAATAGATTAATTAAAGAAATTAAATGGATTGATTGCATCTTCTTTCTTATCCTTTTCAAAATTACTTCCTGCGAATATTTGATAGAGTCTTTTGTTCTAAGTGCAAATGCTTTCTATATGTTTTAATGTAAGAGTCTCTTGATGATCATTGACGACCATAAGGTTCCTTGAAAACTTATCCTCCAAGTTTTGCTAGATAAGCTGTTTTGAAGAGAGTGACTGAATCTATTGGATGATAAATGTTAAATATATACATTGATAGAACTATCTTAGAATGCCTCTTTTAGGAAAGATAGAGCAGGATTTTTCTTTTGCCCTCCGAAATTTCTGAGCACTCCTTATGCAATGGCTAATTCAAAGTCCATTCCTTCCTTGACTCTGTAGCTGATGAAACAAATCAGCTGATAAAAGTCTCTTAATCCATGATAATTTTCGTAAGGAGCTTTCTAATGATGATAGTAGGTATTATAAAATTCGACAATCTTATCAAGGTAGTTGCTTTTGAATAGATCAAGCAAGTTTTGGTTTACGAACTCCTGACTACTTAAATTTAATATAAAGCACTTTTAGAGTCGGTTGATTGATCCAATACTTCTTCTAGGCAGCAAATGTTAGTGAATTAAGATAGAGCAGAGTCTCTTAAGTCTTATTCCTCAGGGTCGGGCTTTGATAAACTTATTCCTCTGTTTCTCTTTGAGTCATCTAATTGTTAAAATTAAATTTAAAGTAGATCATAATTTTCATTATGATTAATGCCCAATTGGATATACCAACAAAAGCTACTTCGAATTTTTCAAGATGAGAGTGTAGCACTTTTAAAGGATTGTAAGGAGATAGCTCTGCAAGTCCAATTTCATCAATTATCACTACGAATCGTATTTTACTCAATTATTAAAAATATTATATGCATATGAATTCGATGATCTGGCTTTGATTTTTAGCCTCAAGGATTTGCAAATCGTTTTCTCTAATTTTTACTTTTACCTTTTTTGTAAGTAGATTTAAATAAAAAAGCGGTTCTAAACAGTTTATCAATGCTATCAGAAGTTGTTTAAATTGAGCCTTAGAAAGGATTAGGTCTTAATGATATATAAAATTATGGACTTAATGTTGGTAGTTTATTGAAAAATCCATTCTTAGAGCTTTTTCCTTTCATTGATTTCAAAATGAGACTCAGAGCTAGAGTCTTTGAACTTCCTGGTTTACCGACGATGTAAATTGTAATATTAAACATAAATTGGAATCTTGTTAATAATCATGGTTATGAGAGCAAATATGTTTTCCTTGAGTGAGTCATTCTTTCCGATACCTGGTGGGATTTCAATAAAGTTGATATATCTTTCGTACTCAACTCTTATAATTGCATTTATCTTCTACTCAGTGAGCTTTAATTAGCCTATTTTGACTTGAGATATACTTTCATCATACATTTCTCTCAATCTCTTATCGCCCAAACTTAGTTTGTAACATGCATTTATACAATAACAATTATTGATTTAAAGATAGGACGAGGGCTATAAGCATTCTCTCTTCTGTGTATTGATAATACTTTTCAATATAATCAGGTAGATTAATGAGTTGATTGTTTTTGTAAAAGTAGATAAATAGCTTGCTGAATCGATCTACATCTCTAAGACTGACGTGAGAGGATGAGAAGTATTTATGAATGAATTTGTGAGATTCCAGAACGACTCTTAAAAATTATATTATCTCTGCTCATAAAATCTATCTTCTCGTTGCTAAAGTCCTCTGTAAACTTCTTTACCTTACTGATAATCTTTTAAATGTACTTTTCTTGTTCTTCTAAAGCCAAGGATCCATAGTCTTGAACAAATGGGAACATGCTCTCAGGTAAGGGATAACTTTGTAAACCACATTATCTGACTCTGATTCACTCTATTGTGCTTAATTCCTGAAGTATATGTTCTCTTCAAATTTTATTCTATTCTGAGTTTGTAAGGATTACATGCAGAGACGAATCTTATTTGATCAGGGATTAAATAATTATAGAGTGCAAATTAGCTATTTATTGGATACTTTTGCCATTCATTGTTCTCTCAAGCATAAGTTCTTTGAGTAATCCATTCGAATTGAAATTTGTGTTTGACTCATCAAAGAATACTATTCTTAGCTTTTTATTGTCCTCCTCTATATTTATTTAAGCCTTCTGTTGCAATTCCTGTGTCATGGTTACATTTTAAGGATCATTAGTTTCCTCCATGCTTAATTTTCTTTCTTTTACCTTTAATGGCTTGTTATCGATTACATTAGACATTGAAAATACGATACATATTGATTACGTCATTCATGAAGTCTATAATTTCTTTTTCTGTTATTCCTTCATGTATGTTTAGTTTGAAGTATTTCATATTGGAAACATCCTTCAAGTACTCTACTATTAATAAATACTAAGGCAGTCTTTCCAACACCTGTTTTAAAACTATAAAATTAAAATATGAAAAATCTTAATTATAAATCTAGCGGGTCTGAAAATAATAAAATGTATGTAAAGAAAACAATTCCACTTTTTCTAGGGGGAAAATATATTTTTGATGATTTTTAAAAGTGCCAGAGTTTATGATATCCAAAAACAATCTTCTTTTAAATATATATTTTCCTTGTAAATTGTCAAAATATTTCTCTTTAAGTGTTTTGATTAAAAATATATACAGCTTGATAAAGAAGAAGGATTTTTTTAAAAAAAAAAAATTCTCTAATAAAAAAATTTTGGGGAATTATTTTATAATTAAAAAGAGGCTTGGTATTTCCATTATTTTATATTCTATGTATAAATTCTTAAAGTTATTTATAAAATTTCTCCCATGATATTGACAGGTTGCTTAGATCTGATCCATAAATTGATAAGACTGAGTTTGATGAAGTTATCAGCTGTCCATGCGAGTCTATACTAGTCAAACCATCCCTAATCCTTTTTATCTAAACTTTTGAAAAGCTCATAATTTCTTTGGCATATCGAAAATATTCTCTCAATAATATCTTCAGGGTTTTGCTTTATAAATTCTTCAAAGTTTTTCATTTCCAGGTCAAGCAGTGCAAGCTTCTTATCGAATCCTGGATATTTCTTGTTTCTGGTATAACTAAAAAATAATTAAAGTGATTGTATAGAGAGCCTTAAACTATTCATAGAATTCTTTAATTATGTCAGGGCACTTAGAGAAATTTCTAAAAATGGGCGTAATTGATCCATCCGAGTTTACAGATATAAAGGAGTCCTCCTAGAAATTCCAAGATATATTATCAAGTTTAAAATCTTAACCGACTTAAATGGCTCCATCTCTGTTTTAGCTAAGCGAAAGTTACTAGTTCTTCATTGATTAAGTTTTTAAACAGAACTTTCGTGCGTTATCTAAAATGGACTTCACTAAGTTCCTCAAGAAAGTAAAATATTTAAAAGAAAGCTTCTGTGTTTTTAGGGAATATTTCTTTTAGGGTTGGAACTCTAAAGAAACTCTCTGGACTTGTTAAGTATTTCAACTATTCCTTAATTATAATTTAATAAAGTATCATTTCAGAGTGGCTTAATAGAATTTGCTTTTAATTTTCTTTCAAAACAAAAATAAATTGGTTTAATAGTCACCTGAAAAAGATATGAAGGAAAAGAGAACTCCGAAATTCCTGTCTTCTTCCTACATTAGGGAGAGGAAATTTCTACTGTAAATTTCTTTTGCTTTGTCATCACTTATAATGATATTCTAATTATCTATGGTCTCGAATTTGAAACTATTCTCTTCAACCATATTTAAGCATTTGAGAGTAAGCTATGAGTGGTCACTTAATTCCTTGCTAAAGAAGCTTAAAAATAGAATAGATATTTTGCTTGAGGAAAAATTGTTTAAATTCCATTTCAGCTCTATTTAATCGCTTAAGAAATGTAAGAATAGAGACTGCTTGTGGTTTTAAATTAATTTACTGAAATTTCTCTTAATTTTATTTAGCACATTAAAACTGGAATATCAATATTTTTTCTTCATTCGATTCTATTGATCAAAAGAATTGATAATCGTGCTATTTGTTGTTATTTTGCAATATATTCAATAAATTAATATCTGTAATTATTTTGGTCTTTCCTTGACTCTTGAGATATTTCAATGTAAGTAACTCTATTTTCTGGCAAGAAGTAAATGTATTTATCGTTTTCAAATATTCCACCCAGCATCAGCAACTCGAAAAGATAAAAGATTATACAACTTATTTTTAAAGAACAATATTCAGGTCTTCTCCTAGAGAAGGGTTTATTTAATAGTGAAAGCAAGGATTTTATAAATTAACATTTAATTAAAAGTGCAAAAATATTTTCAATTAAATTTATGTAATTTTAAGAAACAAAGCTTCAAATAAATTTTCAGAAAATATTGATAAAATCTGAAAAGTTTAATAAAATGAAATGATTTTCAGTCTGCTAACTAGAAATATCTGAGAGTCGCTCTTAATGGATCTAGTAGATTTTAGATTTAGTAATCTCTCCTTGGAATGGGATCTTTACATAACTCTTCCCAGATTATATAAATTTAATACAAATTTAGATTATCTAACTTCCCTTTGAATGTAAGCAGATTTACCAAGTTATGCCCTCTCTGATGTGACAACTAAAATATGATTTAGATTTGATAAAATTATTACCCTTGACAGTGTCAGTTTTGAAAAAATTAGCCAGCTTGTCATCAGCAACATAGTATGCGAATTCCTCTTTGTTTTGCATCTACTCAATCAGAAAATCTTTATTCTACTGATCAATAGTCTGCAAAATAAAGAGACCACAGCTATAATCTTGACTTGTGATTTATCAAATATCAAACCAAAAAAAAAGAATTATTATCAATCCTATAGTTAAATGATTATAACTGTAATTATGATTTAAATGAAAAATATTTTGCAATAAATCTAATAAAATTACAATATCTTATAAAATTATAATTAATTTATCAAATGATTAGATCCTTATAATTCTCTTTTAGAATAGCAGAATAAAGCTCCAAAAGTCGTTGAGCTTCCATCTGTACTGGAATTCTCAACTTTTGGAAATTACTGAGAATAAATGTTCTTTGCTGTTTCTATACTCGGTGTGCATTAAAGAACAGAGCTCTCAAAAGAAAGCATAAATTAATATCTTTGATAATTATTTATCATTCTATTTCATAGGATTTGGTATATTTGTCACAAAACATAATTTAAAAAGATTTTTGTTATAATTTAGGAGGGCTCTGGTTTATATTTGGACAAGAAAAATATTGATGATATAGCCTTTATGTTATCATATCTATTAAATATTAGAGATAATAGCAAAAATTAATCTATTTTTTGTTTGGAATACCTTATTATTTCCTTTTAAAAATTTTCCCAAACTATCCTTCAATATTTATCGTACTCATAGGAAAATAATTTATTCATTTTTATTGTCTTACTTGTAAAATTATTTGAAATAAGAGTCATCATTTGACTGCTTTTTTCCAGTTACATTCATATTAATCCAAAAGATTTTAATCATAAGTTCTTAAAGCCAATTTTTGCAAAAAATTCTAAAAAATCAATTCCAATTAAACATTGAGAAGGGCTTTAATTCTAATAAAACTTAAGAAAAGGGGTTTTATTTTAAGATTAAAAATAAATTTGGGGGAAGAGGTCAAAATACTTCTTTTTTTTTTTCAATTGAGTTTTTGATTTATCAAGGTCTAAAATGAGAAAAATGAAGTGCAATTATTAGAGTCTATTACGCTTCAATAAGCGCTTTAAGTTCTTATAAAGTTATATCGTTCATGCTAAACTTTTCTCTGCTGCCCTCTTTAAATTTCATGTGTCCATTTTGCGACAGTGAACTCATGATTTTTCTTAAGATCCTGAATTTAGAAACCTTTTGAATGAACATTTATAAATATTTTTTAAGTATTTAAGTCTCCTGATTTATGTAGTCAGATTCTTTTTCTATTGCTCTTCTATCTTGAATATGAGAATACTCGAGACAATAAATAAAAACTTTTAATCTTTGACTAAGTGCTACCCTTTTAAATCTTTGAGCAACATTAAATTAGTTTAAAAAGCATGATACTGTATTTCAAATACGCAAGTGTCTTTTTCCACTCTTAAATTGCATGCCCACTTTCATGATCACTGATCTCGCTAATTGAAATTATTTTTTTAACATAAAATTTTAAAGTGTTCTCTTTTTATGTAGCTAGTTGAGGACATTTTGATTTGCTTTAAATTATCAATGCAGTTTTGAATGGTGGGATAATTTTTTGAAATTTTTTGCTTATTTATTTCTTCATTACCTAAAATTTGCTTAAATTTTTATTTTGATTCGCTTAGTCTTTTGTAACTTTGCATACAAAGTCATCTAAAATTAAAAAAATGTCAAAAAATATTCAAAAAATTAATATCTACAAAAGTCATATCACTCAGGACTTATGTGTTAGTTAATTCTATTCCAAATTCGAAACCATTTAAAAAAAAAAGAAAAATAGCAATCTAAATTTAATTTATAATCTAATTACCGAATCTTATACATAATATATATATAATCGAAAAAAATAGATACCTGGTTTT
>JAJKFJ010021516.1:0-13502 GCA_027382625.1 Tetmemena sp. SeJ-2015
ATCTGGACCCGAATCGCTCGATTATTCTGAAATCACCCCGAATTGATATAAAAAATAAATGATCCAGGGTATATTATTATGAAAATCAGATTTAGGTCAATAATTTTTAAAATAGGAAAAAGTTGGATAGTCGTATTTATATATTTAATTTCTGATTTTTAACAAAGGTAAATTGACCATTAATTTTTTTTTTTTAACCCAATTCTTTTTCTTAAATTTTAAATATTTAAATTTTTTCCCTATTTGAACCAAAATAAAATCAAACTTTTTTTTTCCCTAATTAAAAATTTTGGCTCAAAAATACAATTACATAATTTATTTAAATAACTAATTTCCGATTTTTAATTATAAAAATATATAATTCCTTTCTTATTTTATGTTTAATATTTGAAATAAATCTTGGCTAAATGTTTCCATGAGTAATTATAGATCTTCTTTAAAATTTATATTAAATTTAATATTTAAATAGCTATTATCTTAACTTATTTTTTAAAAAAATATTTTATTATAATTTTGATTAAAAAGCCAAATTAAAGATTTAGGAATAGTGCTTAGACATTTACATAAAGATTTTATCGAGGATGCAAAAATTAACCTCCTTTCCCAAAAATCTTTTATAAAAAGTACTATAAGCCCAAGTCTGTCCAAAATGATGAATAATTGAAATGATTTGTGTATTTAATATATCAGAGTATCATATAATTGTTAAAGACTTAGAACTTTTCTCTAAAATTTATTTAATGAAAAATAGTTAGCTAATAGATTTGCAAATTAAAAATTAAAATTTGTGATTAGATAAAGAAATAAATAAGGAGTTGTTTTTGAAATATCAGATTACTCCTCTCTGATCTGCTACTTGTTCGAAAGCTAATAAAAAAAATTGATTTTCATTTTTTAATAATCTTCGTTGCTCATTTCAGCAGTAAAATCAGATATATACACTCATCTTAATCCTTAATTTCATTTTTATGAATACTTTTTTTATCTTTTCACTCGATAATGACAGCTCCAAAAAATTGCAAATACACAAATTTAATGAATTATTTCTCTCTCTCTCTATCTCTCTTTCTCTCTCTCTCTCGAATGGCATAGTAATTATTTAAATCCGAGACACTTTATCTTTCACTTATTTGTTCCAATTTAATTAAATATATAATTTAATTCTATTTCCAAATAAATTATAAGATATAATTAGGGATATTGCATTAGATAGGTATCAACAATATAAATGATGAGGCTTCTAACTTGTTGTATTTAATTAGGGGATGAATAAGGAAGGATGATCTAGAATCAAGAAATAAATCTCTTAACTGCCACGACCATGGAGATGATTTAATTTTGCATCCAAACTACATCAAGATGTTGCTTGACAGCTCTTGTATTATTTCTATCTATATGATTGATAAAATTTGTATTCCATTTAGCTCCTTCTCTCTAATAATCTGAGCTAGTTATTACTTGAAATAGGTAACATCATCAGTCTTGCAAATTTTATTTATAGCGCTTTTTCATGTTTTCTCGTGATTCTTCTTCATATTCTCGTATGTCTAGTAATGTTGTGCTTTGATTTAAATTTTATTTATCCTCTTCCTCAAGCCTCCTTTCTTTTTCTCTTTTATTGTTTAGTTGTTCGTGATTTTTGTTCATTATCTTTTTGGTTTACCCCTTTTATTGAATGTTTTGGGACTGCTCTCTTTGCTTGAAGGCCTTAAAGAAAAAGGTAAGAATTCAGCAATAAAAAGTACTTGATTATTATGCTTTAGAACCCTACTTTTTTAAAAATTCTTTATTTGTTAAGTTAAAGAAACTTTTTTCTAAACCCATTTAATTTCATGTCAAGCTCCTCTCTAACATTGATCCTTCATTTTATTGCATTATTTTGTTGGTAAGCATTCAGAAGCATTTTTATTTTAGATTAGTGCTATAAAAGAGCACCCTATTTATTTTTAAATACTTTGGAGTTAACCTTCACAGTTCGTTTTCTTATAAGCAAGACCTCATTTATTGGAGTCATTAAGCCATAAGTATCATTACCAGTAATAACTTTAAAGATAATAAGCAAAATATAAGGCTAAACTTCTATAGCAATAACTAATTAAAACATCGCCAAGGGTAGGCAAAAAAAATTTTTTTTTTTATCATCCTTTTTTTAATAAGCTTTTTAAAATTTTAATAATGGAATAATTAAAATTCACCCTTCTTGTATTCAAAGAAGATAATATAAGGTATTTTGTAAATTAAATCCATACTGAAATATAAATAAATGCTTTCGATTCCTTTGAGTACTTTCCTCCCTCTAAAAAACCGGAAAAGTATACATTTTAATCGATTAACCAAAATTGAAATTCTTTTAAACATAATAAGAATTTGATATTAAAAAATTTTCATTTAATGATCTTTTTGCTGATTTTAATGCCTTATTTTTAAATCAGATTAATCTTAAAAGAAGGGTTAGCTTTCGTCCTCCTCATCTAATTGAGACCCAAACCTCTATTTTTATAACTTAAACTGTAAGGCAGTTATAATTACTGATGTCTTCATTAAATTTTAATTATTTATTAACTGCTACATTTCTTACTGTTAATTTAAGTAATGCTCTATTTTTAATTTGGTCAATTCGAATAATACTAATTTTTAATAAGTTAATCTACTTTTAAAATTAAAGAGCTATATTTCAGGCAAGACCACATGCATTATTCGCAATATTTAAATGAAGGTGTCCACATTCAACATCGTGGAGTGTCGTGACTTGCAAGGTTACCAATTTTATTTTTTACTTGTAAGATTAATCAACAATTTTGAAAACATTTTAAGCTTAAGGGTGTCTTAGGAGCTCAGAGAGGGCGCCAGCCCGGTGGTAGTATGATTTAGTCAACCAGATTGCTCCACCCTGATACCTTTCATTGACACGCATCTCAGTTTGTAGCTATTCTTGTTAATATTGTCTCTTTTATACCTTTATGGAGTTAATCCTTATTGTAGCTTTTCTTTGAATTTAATTTGAATATTGCAATCCTCCATGGCTATTTAATGTCTTCTAATTTTTAAGAAAATATAACTTTGCTACGAATAGTATAAATAATCATGAGTATATTTAAATAATTTGTTTTCATAAATTAAAACAGGGGAATAATATATTTTTTAATTTTGTTTGTATTTAAATTATCCAAAGGCAAGACCATTAAACAAAATAAATTAAAAATATTCTCTTTCATGCTTAATGCTCATGAAAACATTTTATTTTAAGAGGAGATGTCTTTGCTCATGTGACAAATATCTGAATGAATATTTTAATTGGATTTAAGTATTGAGCATCCGAAAAGAATAATCAACCTCCTTTTTAACTAAACAATTCAAACCTTATTAAATAGAACTTCCACAAGAAGTTTAAAGATTAGGAATTAGAGTAATTTATATTTTTGATAGACTATTTATTACACATGCATGTCCCCTCTAAAATAGGGGGCTCATAGGGTCTCCCTTGAATGCATCAGTGGGCCCGAAGCCCATAGCCGCAAGTGGACTCGGGTGTTGCTACTCACCGCACAGGGAAATAACCAGGAATCCTTGACGTTCAAACCCTTCCTCACTGAGGCATGAGCTACCAGCAATTATTGGCCTCGGGAGCAAAGACTAGAAGCTCAGTGGACTTGTCAAAGAGAGCATGCATTCTGCCTCAGGTATCTGATTCAGGAATGCCTCATCACGGTAGTCATGGGGTGGCCGCTATCAGTGTCAGGTGCCAACTTCATCATTTGCTCTCTCGTCCATATTGTTGATGACTGTAGTTTCAGTAGTCGGTGTGTCGTCTGCTGTTGCTCCCACTACTTTTTTATTTCTCCTCCGAGAGTCCGAATCAGCTCCATCAGCAAATCTTTCTTCCCTGAATTAATAATTGAATAGAATTTGTTTAATTAATTAAAAGAATTTTTATAATTTAAGTTATCCAATTAAAATAAAATATTTAGAGTACTTAAATCGATTAATTCAGTTATTAAATAGTATTAAATACATTGCGAATCTTTTGCATACTCGAAAAATGGTAGAAAAGAAAAATAAAGAAGGTAGATATTTTATAAAAAATAACTCATCTGACCCTCAAAATAATATAGTTAATCTCCCAGAGCGAGATTTGTATAAGACTTACTAAGTCCTGAAAGAAATTAGCTCGGGTAGCTTTGGGACTGTTTTCCATGTTAAGGATGCAAATGGAAACAACAAAGCGATCAAGCTGATCAAGGCTGACTAGCAATTTACAACTAATGAAGTTTAAATGATCACTTAAATCCCTCCTCATAAACATATAGTCTCATTCCATGATCATTACTAATATTTTACTTCTTAGTTTATTTATTTATAAAATAGTCTATAGTCATTTCTAAAATAGGTATCAATACAATTAAATTCAAAGAATGTCTTCGAAATTATATGAAATTAGAAACATAGTTACAATTCTTAATTTCTTCATTTTATAATGTATGTTTTATATTATACTGAAGAATATTTTATTTAGCGATTTAAAAACTTTTCTGAAATATTTTGTGATAAAAAATAGGATAGAAAATTGGAAGTTGTCTGAAAAGATGCGTCAATATAAGAAATTTTGCGAATATATGAACTTAGAGTTAAACTTTAGTAAATCTGCTTATCTGTCAAAGAAAATGAAATGGGTATAATTTTCCAAGCATTAGGTAGAAACCTTAATAAATTAATAAGGGTGGGAATAGAAATAATAATGAAATTATTAAAGTGGATTTAGACTTATAAACTTATGATTTTTAAGCATTAATAATTTAATGTTATGATTTAAGTTTATTTTTTATTGTTGGGGATTAAGTATTCAATTATTTACTTACATGTCTCCTTGAGTGAGATTACCACAACAAATTTCAAATAATTGGCTGCTGAAGTAGTAGTTGAGTGAGTCATCAAGAATTCTCATTTCTATTGAAGTATAAAATAATTGTTGATAAATTACGAATAAATTTATTTTCAAATGATTATCTATTCTCACTTAAAATGACTATAGGCAAGTAGAGAATTTCTTTTAATATATTTTTAGTTCATAGTGGATTAAATTAATAATTATTTAAATACATTGTATAAATTATATAAATGTCATGAAATTTATAATATAATTAGATAATAAATAATTGATGATTATTTTTAATGAGGCTTTCAAGTATAAAGGCGAAGTGGCTCTTGTTATGGACTACGCTTTTGGGGGTACTCTGTAAAATCGCCTGGACAACTGCAAGCAAGACAACAATTTTAAAGAGGATTAAATCATAAAATGGGTCAAAAAAATATTCTTGGGCGTCAAGCACCTTCACGACAACAGGATCATTCATAGAGATAATAAAATATAATATTA
This sequence comes from Tetmemena sp. SeJ-2015, assembly GCA_027382625.1. Taxonomy (NCBI): domain Eukaryota; phylum Ciliophora; class Spirotrichea; order Sporadotrichida; family Oxytrichidae; genus Tetmemena; species Tetmemena sp. SeJ-2015. The sequence continues at coordinate 5,375 of JAJKFJ010021516.1, forward strand.
TTTTTTAAATAATATATATGAAATTACAACATATATATATACCTAAGAATTTAAAAGAAAATCGTCAAAGAACAATAGAGATGCAAAGACAAAGGAAAATACAATAGCTAGAGATTAGAAGACAAGAGATATATATAAACTACTCATATATTTAAACTTTTTAAATTTTAATGGCTGTTATTTCTTCCATCTCCACAAATCTCTGTGCAAGTACCTTTCAAACTTTCTTCCTCATCGTAGTTATCATCTTCGTCTTAGTCCTAGTTGCTCCCTCAGTCTCCCTCAGTAGCAGGAGGAGGAAAAAAGCGTTGCTTTTTTCAGTGTTAGATTTGGAATGACTTATGTTGACTACAAACTCTTACTTTGCTACTTCAATAGAAAACAGATATTTGTCGGGTCTTCTCAAACTTTCTCAAAGCTAGGCAGATGCAAACTCAGTTTGCAAGCTCCTCCTGCTACTGAGGGAGACTGAGGGAGCAACTAGGACTAAGACGAAGATGATAACTACGATGAGGAAGAAAGTTTGAAAGGTACTTGCACAAAGATTTGTGGAGATGGAAGAAATAACAGCCATTAAAAATTAAAAAGTTTAAATATATGAGTAGTTTATATATATCTCTTGTCTTCTAATCTCTAGCTATTGTATTTTCCTTTGTCTTTGCATCTCTATTGTTCTTTGACGATTTTCTTTTAAATTCTTAGGTATAATTAGTCACACCTAAAACTTTCACTTTCAGTTTACAAACAAAAAATTAAAAAATGAAAGCTGAAATTTTTTAATGATATTTAGAAGGATTAAGTTCTTATTATCAAGGTAGGAGTAAAGGATGAAGTGCTCATATCTCCATCAGATTTAAGTAAAATTGGGATAATATTAATTAAGCCGCATTCTTTTTTATAAATAACACAAAATATTATAAATCTTACTTTAGATGATGAATGAAAGAACTTCCCTTTTGCCTAAAGTCAATAATTAAATTTCAAAATATTTCATACAACTTAAAATAAAGTCAGATATAATTAATTCTATAAAGACACTTAAGCCAGATGATCTTCATACTTTTACTCTAAGCAGAGTTTTTAATTCTATAAATTTTATGATTTTTAATTAATAAATATTCACTTGAAAAAAGATAATATGGTAGTCAAGAAGAACTAATTCCTTCAAGTTGATAGCGAGGCATTTTTTTCCTTAAAATTGAAGAAACTTAAAATGTGGGGTTTGTTAAATAAATGAGATATTCTTAAAACATAAAATTAGTAAAATAGCTTAAGGTAATCTTTAAATTCTTTAACTAAGACAAGATCGAATCAAGAGTTAACAAAAAGTTTAATCAGAGGGAGTATTCAGAAATTTCGTTGATTAATTTAGAAATAGGAAAGCAGAATAATTTAAGCAGTTTTATAAGAAGTATTAAACTACAACACTCTAAGACTGATAGCCATGAACTTTTAAAAGCTAAATCATTTTTATTTTTATAAAGATAGGTATATGGATTATGGGAGAACATGAAAAATCTGCTGCCAATAGCGGCTGAAATGAGTCTCAAGCTGAAATTACATCTTGGCCGATTCAGTTTTATGGCGGCTTTGAGAAGGATGTACTGCGCTGTTAAGCTTTATTAAAAATATAAAATTTATTTTAATTCTCGAGAGGCATGAATGTACACAAATTTCCTTTCATTGTTTTTTAGCTGGAAAATTATTTTAAGATAAAATAGAGCACGAGATCTAAGTAACTCTTTCTCCCATAAGTCTAGTAGTTTGAAAAGCATCAGAAAGTTAACCTAAAGAAAGAAAAGGAATAGGAAACGAAGACTATGTATATTGATAGATAGATTATGAAGGGAATTTATCAAGGGCAAAATATCAATATGTAAATGCCATCATAAATAAAAAAATGCTTAATCTATTTGCAAATTTCCTAGCATTATGTTTATTATGCATCTTTAGCTTAAGTTATTCCTCAAATTATTCTCGTGATTTATATTTTATTTATTTTTCTTTTCTTGAATCCTAAGCTTGGTTTTGCCTTGTTTAAATACTATTATTTTGCTCTTCAAGATACCTTCAACACTAATATCTGATTTCTTACATCAGTAGAGAGAAATCAATACGTCTTCTTCCATTTTTGAGAGTAATTTGGCTCTTGAAGAACAGTCTCCTTAAAATCCAAGTGTTCACCTTCTTAATAGCCACTAACTAAAAAATCAGATTACGATGACATTTTATCGATTAGTTTGTGCGAGTAAGCTCAAAACCCAATAATTATTTAAAAATTAAGATAATAAGTGACTAAGTTTACTTAAATTATATTTCTTTAGTGATATTTGAGGAGGATTTAACATGCCTGCCGCTCAAATCTCCATTATAGTTAACTTCTTTCATTTAATTTAGTTCATTAAATAATAAGTTTATTTAAGTGAGTAAATTATATTATTGTTAAGTGTCCTTTGTGAATTTATTCATTTTTTCAATAATTTTAATCACTGATAACATATTCTATTCAACCTATAATATTTTACATTCCTAAAAATTATCCAATTAAAATTCATCTTTTGTTGATTCACAAAATATTATTTCACTAAAATTTCTCCTTAATGCTTGTGGATTTAAGTTTAAAAACTGAAAGTTAAAGATTTAACTACTAAAAATTTGATTAATTACATTTAATGATGTCAATAATTCTTTTTTACTATTATAAGTTCAGCCTCGATTTTTGACTCCTTGCTAGGAATCCAGCTTGCCTAGAAAGTAGCCACTGTTTTTCATCTTTTTACTGAACTTTAGAGAAGTGGCTTAAAATCCATCCATTATTGGCATAATCCATAAATCACCCTACAATTATGGGATTTAATAAAGTAAAATTACCTTTTTTTATTACATTTTTCTAGCAATACTTGGCCAACAAGGAGCGCTTACAGAACCAAGTTTTAACACAGATGAAAGATCTTGGTCCACATTCGTCCAGGCTTACAGAAGCAAACTCAAAAGTTTTTGAGATCTCGGTGATGAACGTATAATATTATATGGATAATACTGTATTTTATATTAAGATCTGAAACCTTAAAATATTCTCATCGACTCTATTGGGAATATTTTTAAATAGAAATTATAAAGTAAAAAACAAAAAATAATTAATTTAATGTGAAATTTATGAGTGATTAAAAAAGGTATTTATAGTTACATATTTGAATCTAATAAAATCACTTACATCCCAGGGTAAGTTTATGAGCTCAATGGAATCAATAGTTATATTTTAAAATAAAATGGACTCAAACAACATGACTCTAATAGGCTATCTCGCAAAGTACTCTAAATCTATTTAATTTTTCTCTATAAGAAAAAAATGAAAAATAAGATGAATGGAAGAGAAAAATATCTCAGGTAACAGATTAAATGATTAATTCTTCCAAAATGTTAGAATTAAGTACCATCAAGTTTCTTTAAACATACCATAGTGAGTGGTCGTATCTCGAATGCTATTTCTCTCAAACACCTTATAAAATATCATCAGCTTAGCTTTTTGTCCACCTTATTAACAAAGTTAATGTCTTTTTTAGCTCTTTCTAGTCGATCAATAGTTTATTATGAGTCTCTAAAAAGGAAGAAGTGTTGTTCTCACTCTATTCAGAAATTCATTATAATCTTAACGCATTTTATAAAATCTACATTATTTATTTCTTTATAATTATACTAGAAAACTTTGCGAAGAGAGTAGGCACAATATGCTTAAAAATTAATATATATCAATTAATTGAATAAATAAAAAGTTAATGTTGAAATAAAATGGCAGTTGAAGTTGCTCAAACACCCCTGATCTGTCGCTTGTTCGATGGCTAATTAAAATTAATATGAGTTTCTATAGTTAATAATCAACTGAAACTTTACAACAGATATATGATAAATGCACTCTCCAAATTCTAAATACCAAACTCAGAATAACTTTTGTAATTTTAACTCTGAATTTAGCGCTCCCGTCTAAAATTTAATGATAAAAAAGTACTTAAAATTATAAGCCCAATCAATTGGTAAAAAAATTATTTATATTTGATGCACTTCTCTTTTCAAGAATTCAATCCCATTTTGATTTATTTTATTTTACAATTAAATTCTCTGTTATATTTAAGACAAGTTCTTATAGCTTCTCGTGGCTTTAATGAGACTTGAACTTTAATATTTTCTAGTTTTAAAAGGCTTTAAGAATATAAGGATAGCAGATTTTGGATGCTCTAAGTTATTAGGTATAGATTAGTCAAAGCTAAATATATTTATGATTTAAATACAATAGTTGGTACTGAACCATTTATGGCTCCTGAGCTGTTTGCTGAGGATGCAAGATATGACTTTTCAGCGGATATGTGGTCATTGGGTGTGCTCATATACTATATGTGTACAGGGTTACTTAATTTCTAACGAGAGCCATTATTTATGTGTGTGATAAGAGGAAAGAAGCCGTAACTGCCACCCTAATTCTCAAAACTACAAGGCTTACTTGATGCTCTTCTGGTTGATAACCCATAGAAGAGACTTACAATAAAGTAGGCTCTTGATCATGATGTTTTTAACAAACCTACTGTCGAAAAATAATCTCCTTCTGACGGATTGATTCAAGAACTCCTTCTTAAAATTTCATAATAGGAAGAATAAATTCAAAAATTGAAAAATTAGCCATAACCACTTTAACAAGACTTATAACTTAAAACACCCTAACGAATTTAAAAAGCCTAACCACCACCTTAAAGAGGTATTTCAAATAAGGTAAATGCTTTTAACAAAATCAATGTTATAGAAGGATATTTAACTAAATCTGGAACTTATTAAAATTAAAGATTTAGTCATTCAGAATAATATAGTAGGAATTTTAATTAAAATCGGTGATTGGTTAAAATAATAAATGGAGAGTTGCAATTTAGTGGTAGTTGAAATCGCTGATTCACCCTCTGATCTGCAGCTTGTTCGATAGCTTATCAAAAATTTATATGAGTTTCTTCTTTAATAATCTACGTTGCACCTCTCAGCAGCGAGATATGTCGCACGCACTCTTCATAATCTTCTTCGTCATCTTGATTTAAACTTGAGTCGATTATAACTCTTGACTGAGCACACCCACACAAAAGTATCAAGGATAGAAAGTTCTTAGAACTTGATGCTGGATCGAATGATCTAATAATTATTTAAATTTGACGCACTTCAACTGTCACCGATTTATTCCATGTTAATTTAATATCTAATTTAATTCTATTTTTTATTAAATTCTCAGCTATAATTCTATAAAATAGCCATTATTCTTTCCTTTTGCTGACTCATTGATTATTTAATTTATTTTTAGTTTTTGTATTATACCTATCTCATTATTAGTTTTGTCAATCATATTTTAGTTTATTCAATATATTAACTAAGCTGAAATGATAACGATTATTTATAATTGAAGAATAAAATTTGAGTTTATCGGTGCAGAATTAATAATTATTTAATTAGCAGTAATCCCAATTAATAGTTCAAGACTCAAAAGCTTGAGATATAGTAAGCATTCACTAACTTAACTACTGATTTTCTCTTGGTATTCTCAATTGAAGTGTGACTTAACAGAAGGACTTCCTGTATCACAACTCAGATTTGGTAAGCCTGTATATATTTTAAAGGCTAAGAAACAAAGTAATAGTTAAAAGATTAACTATGACGATGCCGCCTTTTAATAACGTGATGAAGACAAAGATTAGTGCAGGTGGCATAATAATATATTTTAAATTTATTAGACTCTCATAGCAAAATTAGAAATTATGATCTTAACTATAATTTAGCTCTGTTTCCAAATTCTTTTGAATGATTATTTCTATTACTTAAAACATCATAATTTAAACTAAAATTATACGCTATTGCTTTAAAAAAGAAAATTCTTGAAATTATAAAATTGAAATTACTTTAATTCTTACTTTAACTCAGTTATTAAGACATATCTTACCCTTATAAGTTATTATTTTGTGAAATATTTCTTTACTTATCTCTCAAAAAAATTACACTCAAAATCATCTTAAATCTTCAAACTATATTTCAAAGGAGAATTTATTATACTAAATAGGTTTATTAAACAAATAATTTTAGAGTAAAGATAAATTTGCAATTGTAAGCTTATTTCCTAAAAATAGTTAAACAATTTCGATATTAAATGCAAAGAATAAAGAAATGTAGTTTGCAAGTTAATCCGTTTAATGAAATATAATTTCTCCATTATACTTTTATGTTCGGAATGAAATAATCATTAAAATTGTTTTATTGAATTATTTATTATAAATTATATAAAAGGTTTAAAAATAAAATCACATCAACTTCAAAATTTAATTACACTAAAACTTATAAAAACCAATTAGTTAGTTATATAAATTTAGAAGTTTTATTAGCATAATTTAATCAGAAGATATGCTATCCATAGTCCTCCTTTTAAATGAATTGGTCCATTATTTTTGAGAATATAATTATAATAAAATTAAATTTCATATTATATTAAATTGGTTAATCGATAAAATAAAAAATTAATTTAGAATCATCCATTACTACTAAAAGGCTGATAGATTTTTTTTGCTATTTCTTAGGGTTTCACAAATTTCATCTTTTTCGATAGCCAATAAAACAATAATTATATTTTCTTTTTAAATATTTTTGTTTCATTCCTCGATAGTGAGAGAATTCACGTACTTTCCAATTTGGATTATTTTTTCATCTGAAATTTTGCCGATTATACCTCTGAACTAAGATTCATTCCCATACAAGCTGCAAAAGTATAAAGAGCTCTTAGAATTTCAATCTATTTTATGAAGACTAAATTATTTAAATATGAGTTACTTTTACTATATATAATCTATTTAATTTTGAAACTTAATTTTATTTTATTTTTAAATAAATTCTCATTTATTTAAATCATGCTCGGATTTAATTTTTTAATTTAAATTGAGAAGCAAAATTTGAAATTTTCTGATCTTTCAAACAAAATCCTAAAATGAGAGTGATTTAAACTTCGGAAAGCGATATACAAATTTTGTATTATTTTAGACCAATTTAATAATTTCAAATTTTTATTTCAAAGTCTATTAAGTATCAGTCTCATTTCTTAAAAATTGGGGGAAATCCTATTATTAATTTTTTAATTTATGAAGTACTTAATTCGATGAGTAATTTAATTTTAAGCTATATTGCTAAAAGATTATTCTATTAAATAGAATTTATTATTTTTTGAAGTGTTTAATTAAAAGACATTATCTTAAAAAGATAAATTAAATTATCTATTTTAAACTAATAGAGATAAATTTCTCGAAATTAATTTTTGCTTAGTACTTTACTGACTTTTATTGTAAATTTAATATTTTGATATTGCTTTAATTTATTTTCACATTTTATATTATTAAAACAATCCTTTCATAATTTTTATCTCTTTTCTTAATTTAATTTATTGTTTTTGTACTCTAAATTCATATATTTAGCTATTACCACAATAAGATTTATTTTATATCTAAAAGATATTATCTCATAATCACTTTCTCTCTCTAAAATAAAACATTGCAAAAGTTATTGATAATTTGACAATAAGTTAAAGTCCAAAAAATAATCAATATAAGTATCTTTAATTTAATTATGCAATCATACTCAAATACATTATAAATTATGTAACAAAAATTTAAACTTACTTTTATTCTTTAAATATATTGTTATTTTATAAAATTAAATTATTATTCTATCAAATTTTATGATGAGCCAATCGAGAATTACTTAATATTAAATATATGGAATAATTCATCTTTAAGTTTTAGTTAAATCACAATTTATATACTGAATTTCTTTGAAATCTTTTAAATTTATGAAAGTCTAGATAATTTTTTAAGCAAAAAAAAAACTTATAACCTATAAAAGTAATTTCACAAAAAATGTATCTAAAATTTGTCTCCTTTACACAAATTATTTTATAGATTTGGAAATGACTTTTAAAATTATCTATAAAGTAACTATTCTTCTAGGTATTGTTAATTACTTCCTCCCCATAAAATAAATAAATGAGAATCAGAGATCAAAGTATTAGAAAGTAACAGAATGTCTTTTAAATATAAAAATGCGACTCCCTGATAACTTAATAGAT